>JAQZBX010058248.1:0-17786 GCA_029593785.1 Cabassous unicinctus
AGGTTTTCTTGGTTTCCCCTTTAAGCTGTGAATTTAGTAAAGACTAAATGAAGCAATGTAAACAGCTCACGGTGAACTCTGAGCTCTGTACCTTCGCCCTTGCGCAGTGACCTCCATGTCGCAGCCCTAGTGCTGTGCAGAGTGAGAGTTCCTGCACTACAAAGACCTTCCCCGCCCCTCTTGTACTGCCCCAGGCGTTGGGTTGGAGGCTTGTGTCTCCTTCTCTACTGTAATCATTATTGCCCCCATTGCAGACTGCAGCTGTCACTGGGGACACAACCCGATGAGGACAGAGTCCTGACCTCGTGGAGCTGTGTCTTCACAGGGGAGACCGGCAGCCATGTACCAACATATGGGGGTTGCTCTAATGCAGGGGTTCTTAACCAGGGGTCCGTGAGCTTGAATTGAAATTCAAAAAAACCTTCTTCTTCTGGGGACGTGTTGGTGCGGGTGTGATATATTTATTAAATACACAGTACAGTGTGGACTTAGTAAGGGATCTGTGGTTTTCACCCAACTGGCAAGGGGTCTGTGGAACAAAAAAGGTTAAGCAGCCCTGCTCTAGTGTGAGGATGTGATAAAGGCTGGGGAAGGGGCCTTCTCTAGGGGAGGGGCTGGTGACGGGGTCGCTGAGAGCCTGGGTCCAAATGGAAAGATGGTGGGGAGTGAATTACTGAGTGGCTGCTAGAGGGGGAGAGTCTGTCTCCTCCCTCCTTCCCTTCTTTCCTTCCTCTCTTCTGTGGAGGGAAGGCACCAGCTGGAGATTTGGTCTAAATTGGGTGGATGAGGCTGAGGTTTGTGGATCTCAGTGGTTATACTAACAACGGTTTAAAGATACCAACAAAATTGGGGGACAAACGTGAACTTTCTTTGTCCTCTTCTACCTGCTGGGTCTGTATTGGAACTCATCTGCCTTTTTCCCTCTGCGTGCCGAAAAACTTTCTTTTTTTAAGAATTCAGCTCTGAACATTTTACGAAAGAGGGGTCTAGTCAGAAAGACGAAAGCCCGTGTCATCATGCGATTGCTCAGCTGCTTCTTTCTTTGCTTCCACTCTCTTCTCAGCTGGGGCAGCAGTGGTAGTAGGGGCAGGGCCTGCTGCTGGGGCAGGTCCAGCAGCCCCTACGTTGCAGGTGAGGCTGCCAGTGTTGACGCTGGCCAGGGCCTTTGCAGACGGCCTTTACCCCAGCTGCTCTAACGAGGGCATGTGAGGGCCGAGTAGACGCGGGCGAGTGCGGGGCGCGGTGCTTGTCGCCGGATGAGGCTAAGGCCTCACCCCAATGCGGCTTTAGCTTCCTTGGAAGAACGGAGCACCTGAGCAGCAGCTGAGGAAAGGCCCTAAAAACCTAATAGTCATTTTTCAAATGCTACTCTTTCACCCCCGAGTTGAGCGTTACAATCTAAGTGAGGCGTGACTGTCATACATAGTTTCTGTACTTTGAAAAAGGCCTTTGGTGGAAGCCAGTCCTTCTTCATTTGGACCAAATTCGAAGAAAATATTGCCCCCTTGGTACCTAGACTCCCTCCCAAAGGAATGAGAGAGACTGGAGCAGCCCTGGGGCTGCGGCCGTTGGCCCTCCCCCTTCCCCTCAGAGGCACCACTAGGGCTTGTGGAGCAATTAAATAAATTGTTCCAAGTTACCCCTTGAGAAAGGGCTGGGGCAGAGTTAGGCTTTATAGCAGGGAGTGGGACTGAGCTGTGCTGGAGCCATCTTCTTCAATAGGATCTGCATGCTGATTGCACAGAGCAGCGCAGCAGATGGAAGGTGTGTCTTGTTCCAGCGCATGCAGCCAGCTCTTCAGCTTTGTGTGTTTCCTCCTCCGCCTTCTCTCACACTGTCTTCTGCAATGCTGTCCCTGACAGTTGCACCTCCTGTAAATGATGATGATAGTAGTTCGTAACAGCTTTGTCAGGGCTGAGAGTTTACAGACCCCTGTCGGTTGGGCTGGTTTATTGAGCATCCACGGTGCTAGGCCCAGGATAGGCCTCTTCTCATTTTATTTTTACATCAACTGTGTAAGGTACGTGTTACTACCTTTCATTCTACAGATGAGGAAATAGGTTCAGAGCCAGATGAATAACTTGCCCTAAGTCACCTGGCTGGTAATGAACAGAGCTGAAACTTGAACCAGGTCTGCAGGCATATAATAAAATTCCAGTGGCTTCTACCAAACCTGAGTGCTCTTCTTTCATCTAAAAGAAAGGTGACTGGTGAGTCAAAATTAAAAGTCTGGACTGAGTGACATAAGGATTTGTCACTTTCCCAGCGGAAAGGAAATGTCTTTCAAATGCAGAGAGGGCTGTGGGCTGGGGGAGCTTGTTCCTGTTTTGTATATTTACCTGCTACATTTTAGCAGTTGGTAGTGGGGGCCACAGTTATAAAATGGTAAGTAGTAAAACCATTTTTCTTGAGCAGTTTATTCTGTGGATACATGCAGTGATGTGAACAGCTGTGTCTGAAATGAGTACTTACGAGTTTCTTGGTTTTGCTTTTAATGATAAGGAACCAGTTGGTAGGGAGCAAGATACACAGCCACTCAGCCAAGTGGCCAGTCCGCGTGCAGAGCTGGCTGCCACGGCCCCGCCCTCTGAAGCCAGGGAGAGCGTGGAAGAGCAGGCAGAGGTGAGGAAGCCTAAGAGGGAGAGGAAGGAAGAGCGGCAGAGGAACAGGAAGAAAGGAAAGAGAGAACTGAAATTAGCAAACCCCCAAGGAGACTCAAGAAGCCAGAAGCCTAAAAAGCACAGAAAGGGGCAGGAGGCCGAGCTGGAGGCTACAGGTGAGGGCGTTCTTGAGGCTGGTGGCTCAGCAGAGAAGAAGAGCAAGAAGAAGAGGAGCAAGGGGGCGAGTGCGGTGGAGGCGGGACTGGACGGAGATGGGGGCCGTGAGGGAGACACTGATGAGGAAGAGACAAAGTCAGGTGCCGTGAGAAGAAGGCGGAAGCACTCTGAAGGTACGTGGCTCCCTTGGGCTCTGTGGTTTGCTAGAAACGTTTTTAAACCGCACATTTGGAGTATATAAAACCTGTTAGATTAAAAAAAAACAAAAACTGTTAGACCTTGCATTTTGATCCCAAAGGGTGTAAGCTTTGGGATCAGGCCGACCAGGGCAAGTGACTCCACCTCCCTACTTCCCCTTTCTTCTCTAAAGAAGGGGTAAAAGCCGTGGGGCCAGATTGCTTGAAGAAGCTGGCTGGTGTTTTGTGCTTCTGGTGCACGGAAGGCACTCGGTAAATGTAGCCGCTGCCGTAAACGCAAATAGCTTCATATACTTTTTTATCTTCCTAAACACTTAGTTGAAGCAGATTCTAAAAAGAAAAAGATGAAGTTCCCGGGGCATTCTGAAGGTGGAGAAACGGAAGACCAAGAAGCTCCTGTGAAAGGTATTGTGTTGTCATTTTAAAAGCACTGCCCTTTTATGAATGAGAAAGAGGCCAAGAGAGGTCCCCTGGAAAGGTGGGGGTCACCAAAGTCTTCCAGTAGGGTCTCCCCCTTCAGAGGCACAAAAAACAGTGTTGGTGACACATGCAAGGATTTTAAAGCAAATAAGTTCTCTGGGGTGAGTCTCCAGGGAAATGAATGAGAACAGTACCCATGGTACCCGTCTTCCAGTGTCTCCGTGTCTCTCTCTCTCTCTCTCTCATTTTAGTCTGCTGGGCTGCCGAAGTGCAATATATCAGAAATAGGTTGGCTTTTACAATGGGAATTTACTAACTTACAAGCTTACAGTCCTGAGGCCGTGAAAATGCCTAAATCAAGGCATTATCAGGCAGTGATCTCTCCCTGAAGACATCCTGGGCTCCTCTGTCACACGACAAGGCGCATGGCTGGCATGCGCTGGTCTCTCCCTTCTCTTCTGGGTTTCCTTGCTTTCAGCTCCTGACTTCCGTGGCTTTCTCTCTTCTGTCTCCATATTCATCCCATTTATAAAGGACTCTAGTAAGAGGATTAAGGCCCACCCTGGTCCTACTGAAGTAACCTAATCAAAAGGTCTCACCCACAGTAGGTTCACACTCACAGGAATGGACCAGCTTGGAGAACATGATTTTCTGAGGTACAAACAGTCTCAAACTACCATAGCTTTCTTTAAGAATAAAAAGGAAAGCTGTGTGGATTGGAAATATAGACTATCTTTGGAATTTAGAGTAAACCCAGTGTGGCTATCAAAGACCCCGCTCCCTCTCTCCCTTGCCCACCTCTCCTTGCTCTCCCGTAAGTCCCCTAAGGTCCAGCCAGACTTGACCATGTACCCTCCCCATCTCTGGGTCTGCTCCTGGTGTCTCTTTGGTTGGAGGTACTCCATGGCCCCCCTCTCTCCTTCAGCCAGACTGTCTCCTTGTCAGAATCCAGTCTCTTCCCTTCAGAGCTCCTCTCAAATGCTGCCTCCTCCATCAGGCTCTCCTGCTCCCTCAGGCCTGAGGCATTCTCCTGGGAGGCGGCAGGCTCTCACCCTCTGCCCTCCTAGGGTCCTGCCAGACAAAGACCTTTGGAGTGAAATGGGAGTCAGGCTTTCTTAATGGTGTTGGGTTGGCTCTTGAGCCTGAACCACTCTTCCCAACACCACCCCTTACCCACTCCATAACCCCTGGCAACCACTGATCTGTTCTCCATTTATAATTTCTCATTTCAAGAATGTTGTATAGATGTAGGCTTTTGTGATGGGCTCTTTTCTTTCAGCATAATTATCTGGAGATTCATCCAAGTTGTTGCATGTATCAGTAGTTCATTCCTTTTTATTGCTGAGTAGCATTACATAGAATGGATGGACCACAATTTGTTTAACCACTCATCATTGGAGGACATCTGAGTTGTTTCCAATATCTGGATTTTCTGAATGAAGCTGCTACAAACATTTGTGTACAGGTTTTTGCATGAACATAAGTCTTTTTCTGGGAAAAGGCCCAGGATGCTGTTGCAGGGTCGTCTGGTGGTCAGATGGTTTTTTAAGAGATGGACCAACTTTTGCAGAGTGGTTCGGTTCCTGCCGGCGCTGTGAGAGTGACCCCGTGTCTCCTTGTCTCGCCAGCACTTGGAGTGTCACTGTTATTAGCGCCGTTCTGATAGGTGTCGAGTGATAGTTCTCTGTGGTTTTAATTTGCATTTTCCTAAAGGCTAATGATTCTGAACATCTTTTCCTGTGCTTATTTGCCCTCTGTATATCTCTTTGGTGAAATGTGTGTTAATTTCTTTTTCCTATTGTCTAATTAAATTTTTTTTTTTTTACTGTTGAGTTTTGAGAATTCTTTATTTATTCTAAATATTAGTCCCTTTGGTGATACATGTGGTTTGCAGGGATTTTCTCCCAATCTGTAGCTTGTCTTTTTATCATCTTGACATGGTCTTTTGCAGAGCAAGCTTTAATTTTTATGGGGTCCCATTTATCAATCTTTCTTTTTTGGCTTGTGCCTTGGTAATCAAAGAACTCTCTGCCTAGCCCAAGATCCTGAAGATTTTTTCCTAAGTTTTTTTTTTGTTGTTGGTTTAAGTTTTTACATTTAAGTCCAGGATCCATTTTGAGTTAAGGTGTGAGACTTAGGTCAAGGTTCATTTTTTTTGCCTATGGATGTCCAGTTGCTTCAGCACCATTTATTGAAAAAGCTATCTTCCCTCCATTGAATTGTTTTTGCATTTTTGTAAAAAATTGGTTGGGGCAGCTGCTGCGGTTTGTCGCCAGAAGGAAGGTGGCAGATCTGGAGGAGCCATCATCTTATGAGAAGGGATGGAGCAGCCCGTGCATTTGCACAGTATAACTTGGACCAGTTTACTCCAGTAAAAATCAAAGGTTATGAAGATCAGGTACTGATAACAGAACATGGTGACTTTGGAAATGGAAAACAGAATCTATTTCAAATTTGATCACTTAAGAAAGGAAGCAACTAATCCAAGAAAGACCCTATGAAGCAGAAAATGCAGTTGAATCATGGACAACTTCTATAAAACTGCTCTGCGAACTGATGTAAAAGAATATTACTGTAATGGAGTCTGCACTGTATATATATTTTTTAAAAATAGATGGACAGAAAAGCATTAGTACATCCATAGAATGCCATCAGTTCCAAGCAAGAACCTTCTGGAATGGTCAGTGGAGGTCAGAGTGGAAGTTTACAATCACTCTGTCAACCACTCAAGTGGTTGGCATCTTGAAAATTAAGGTTCATTATTATGAAGATGGTAATTCCCTAACAGTGTCTAATGATGTACAAACAGCAAAAGAATTTAAGATCATAGAAGCTGCAGAAAACTGCCATCAGTGAGAATTATCAGACAATGTAGGACACTAATTTTGAAGTCTTAAGTCAACAGCTGCCAGTTACACACACTAAGATGGCTTAGCGACAAGATTGGCAAAGAGATGAAGAATGCATAGGATGAACATTGTATGACTGGATCATTTTAGTGTCTTTGCATTAAAAAAATTATTATTGCAAAAGTATTCAGAATTGTCAAGCTCTTCAGTCAGATGGCCTATTGCCCTTTAACATGGTCTTTTGCAGAGCAAGCTTTAATTTTTATGGGGTCCAGTTTATTAGTTCGGTTAAAACACAGCTTAGCTAACCAACCATTACTTTTCTTTTTTTTTTTGCTCAAAGAATATTGAAAATCAGTTTAGTTTAAATATCTTTTACTTTCTGTTAAGCCTTTCTTAGAATGAGGAGATGATTTCTCTAGTTTATGGTTAAAACTTTTTGAAGTGTTTCAGAAATGTTTCACTTACTGTAAACCCTTGGTTTATGAAGTGGATAACTTTTGATATTTGCCCATTTCATTTTAATGGGGTCAATAATGGACATTCTAGTTTAAGGTGTTTCATGGATTTAACCATATATGCTGCTAAAGAATTGTGTACCTTTTCCCCTCACCTCTTCTATGTATGTAAGATTGAAATTAGAGAGAAAGCGCTTTCTGTTTTGTGTTTAAACCTTTCAAGTAGTTATTTAGCCAGCTTAGTGTTTAACTAAACTTCTAAAAACAAGGTCAAGGTCTAATTTTTTTTTTTAAACAAATCAATTTTATTGATACATATTAATAAAGCATACAATACATCCAAAAAAAAATCAGTTGGGCATATTTGTATGGGTCTATTTCTGTATTCTCTATTTTGTTTCATTTATCTACATAGAAATAAATGTCTGTCCCACCAATACCACACAGTTTCGATTACCATAGCTATTATCATAAGTCTTGAAATCACATAGAATGATTTCTCCCACTTATTCTTTTTTAGTGTTGTTTTAGCTATTCTGGTTCCTTTGCTTTTCCATAGAAATTTTAGAATCAGCTTGTGTAGATCTACAAAAAACTCTGTGGAGATTTTGATAGGAATTATGTTACATCTATACATCAATCTGGGGGAGAGCTGACGTCCTTACTATGTTGAGATTTCCAGTTCATGAATATGGTATATCTCCAATTATATTTGGATTGTTGATTTCTTTCATTGGCATTGTGTGTTTCAAGCAGACAAATCCTATACATGTTTTGTTAAATTTACACCTAAGTATTTCACGTCTTTTGAGCAGTTGTGAATGGTGGTGTATTTCTAATTTGTGTCCACATGCTCATTGCTGCTGGATTGAAACACTATAGGTTTTGTATGTTTATCTTGTATCCTGCCACCTTGCTGAACTCAATCTTAGTCCTAAGAGGGTTTTTGTTTGTTTGTTTGCTTTTTGGTATGTTCCTTGTGGTTTTCTATATAGACAATCATGTCACCTGCAGACATCTTTCTTTCGATATGTATGCCTGTTCTCTCCTTTCCATGCCTGATTGCCCTGGGTAGAATTTCCAGCACTGTGTTGAATGAGATGGTGAGAGTGGCATCCTTGCTTTGTCCCTGGTCCTAGTGGGAAGCATTAAGTCTTCACTCTGCAGTATAATGCAATCTGTAGGGTTTTTTCATAGCTGCTCTTTATTTGCAGAAGCTCCCCTATATTCCTATTTCTCTGAGATGTTTTGTAGTGGATGTGTGTTGAATTTTTTCAAATGCTTTTCAGTGGTCATTGATGTGATCATGTGATTTTTTTTTTCCCCTTCAGTTGTTAATAATGGTGGGTTACATTGGTTGATTTTGAGTATTAAACCAGCCTTTCATCCCTGGAATTGATTTGCTAATATTTTTGCTAAGAACTTTTATGTCTATATTCATGAGAGATACTGGTCTGTTGCTTTCTTTTTTTTATACTGTCTTTGGTTTGGGTACCAGGGTAATACTAGCTTCATAAAACGACTTGTTGTTCTGCTCTCGAGGTCCCTAGCCAGGCTGCCCTCTCTACCTTTCAGAGTCTTCAGCTTGTTTACATACAATGCACAGGGTTTGGAGTTGTACTTCGAGGGAGGACTAGAAGAAAGTACAGTAATTACTCGTGGTTTACCTCTCAGGTTTAAGCTGCTCTGATCATCTTTGTCTTGCTCGCTGTGCTTGGACGGTCCCACTATCTTCATGGATCTTGGTGGATTCTTTGTACAGCTTTGTCCAATAAAACTCTTATCTTTTTATAGTAATTTGTAGTAGTGACGGCAATGGGATAGTTATTTAACCTGCTTCCTCTAAGAAGGGTAGTTAGTGCTTCTGGGTCCGGGATTGGACAGAACAAGTGGTTGCTCCAAGGACCTCAGCATCCTGCTTGTTGAAGGGTCATTTCATTTCCAGGGCAGCAAATCAGCATCGCTGAAGTTGTTTCATTACCCCTTGGTAATACAACAGGACAGAATGTCTCATGTGCTATTCTTTATATTGTAGGTAAATTTAACTGGAAGGGAACTATTAAAGCAGTTCTGAAACAGGCCCCAGACAACGAAATAGCAGTCAAAAAGCTAAGGAAAAAGGTATGTGCATGAACAAACCCAGGTATATGATAGGTGGGGAGAATCAGTTCCTTATTTTAAAACGTACAGTTTTTTTTATTTATTTATTTAAAATACTACAAGTGTGGGGCGGGGTGTGAAGGTGTATATGTGTCTATCTCGGTGATTTTCAAGCTGTTCCTCGTAGCCCTTCAGGACCTGTGGGAAGAGGCTGAGCAAAATCCCATCCCACTTCTTCAGCCAGGGCAGCTCCTACAATTTGGACTTGTTTAAGAGATTTTTGTTTAAAGAAAGGCCTTCCATTTATGTCATTTTTTATTAAGTCTGATTGTTCTAGATATTTGCCTGCCTTTCACTTGTTCCTGAGCAATAGCTTCTTTTTCCTTTTTGTTTTTTAACTTTTTATCTGAGTGTGACATGTGCAGAAATGTGCTCCACACGTTCAGCTGGACCAGCTCTCTCCAGCAGCACACACCAATGTGTCAGCACAGGGGTTTGCCATTGACCTATTTCTGGGGTAAAGAAAGAACATTTTACCGGTAAATTGCCAAGACATGTATACCCACTTGACATTTGCTTTTCTTTGTGAAGGTTTTAGCGCAATATTACACGGTGACGAATGAACATCACAAATCTGAAGAGGAACTTCTGGCCGTCTTTAACAAGAAAATCAGCAAAAACCCCACCTTTAAATTATTGAAGGACAAAGTCAGGCTTTTGAAGTGAACATTTTTATATTCTGATAATGAATCCATTCTGTCATTGACTTGTTCCTTTCACTGCTGTTTATAAAACATGAATTATAACAACTCAAATTTGCTTTCCAAAGTTGTATTTTTAAGTTAAGGAAAAGATATATTTTTGGTAGAGCTTATATGAAAAAATAAAATATATTCTGGTCCAAAAGTCTGTTATTTGTGGCGGTAAAATTGTTCTTTAAAAATTGCTTTTCTGTGGAAATTTTTTAAAATGTAATTCAGTGACAAGTAAAACAGTAATTACTCCTTTGTTCAGACTAAAAAGTGCTTATCTTTAACCTCATTTCTGTATCTTTTCTGTGTAAAGCAGTGTGTTTTTTGTGGGTGTTAGAGCGTGTGAGCTGCAGCTTTCCTTCGGGAGTGATGGCAATGGCGCTCTTGTACACGTAGTGGCCCTCACCTAACCAGCAAGTCAGGCTCGCTAGAGGGGATTCTTTGTAGCAGTTGAGCCCATGCTCACTCTTGCTGGGTTTGCCTTCAGCCAAAGACAGATTTGTCGGAGGGTGGATTTCAGAGCGTGGTCTGAGCAGAAGCAGTGGGTTCAGGGAGATAGCACATTTGAGAACGAACGTTATTGCTAAATGCTGTTCCCGTGCTGCCCTGAACTGCAACAAATGTTAACTTAAGTCTTGGCTTACAGTGCGGGAAGTTTAGCAGGTTTTGCCCACAAGTACCTTAAAAGCTGGTGCTTTCCGTAAGAATCACCCCTTAAACCAATGCTAACTGACTCTCTTATCTGTTAATATCTCATCCCACAGGTGAAAGCAAGAATGGGCCAGGGAACATTTAAAAGGATTCTGTAGTCTTGGGAGGAGGAGGCGGCGGCGAACCCTGGCAACCTGCTGGGCTGAGCAGCACGCTGTGCTCAGCCCCGGGTTGCGGGTGTGCCTCTGCGAGGCGGTGGGGTTGAGTGGCAGTGCGTCAGGATGCCTAAGGACATGGGCTGGGGAGTCACGGCCTTGGTCCCTGAACAGTCAGCCTCCTTGAACTTCACTTTTCTCATCTGGACCACGGGGATGGCCAAGGTCCCTCTTGGGTTGGGAGTGAAGGAACTTCTCGTGTAAGGCGCCCAGCACTGAGCCTAAACCTGCAGGCTCTCGTTAAGTGGTTGCTGTCACATGGTTATTATCAGGAAGATATTTTGAGTTATGAGAGGCTTTAGACATTCTGGAAAGAAAAGGGAAAAGTAGGAAAGGGAACGTGAAGCTTGACCCAGACTATATAATTAGGGCAAACCCCAAACCAGGTATGACAAGCCTGGAGCCCAGGGGTGACTCGAGTCCAGGCCCTCCGAGAGCAGAGGCACATGCCTCTGCCCTTACTGGTGTGCAGTGGAGGGACGCAAAGCTCCTCCATAGGAGCCACCTAGTGGTGTGTAAGCACTGGTTCTCAACATCTGTGTTAATTTTTATTGTTCTGCATTCTTCTGGGTTTACTGTGATACAAGACAAAGTTCGCAAAATTTGACAAAATTAACTTAAAATGTATATTTATGCTATGGCAGAATACTCATTTCTGTTATCCTGTTAGCCAAGATACTCAGGAGTTAAAACTTCCTGGCAGAGCAGAGCTTCTCGGGAATTCTAGCAGAGTCTGCTTCCGACTGGGGCTGGAGGAGTTGGCTTTAGTTCCCTGTCACTCTTAAGGGAACGAAGACATAAGGCCGCTGATGGAGATTCTGACAGTCACGGTCAGGGAAGGGTCTCTTTACTGAACTTTGCCTTCGCTGGAGGGAAGGGCCATCCAGGCGTTTACTTGCCCCTGTGGGCTGAGCTGCAGAGCACGGCCCACCGGGCATTACCAAGGTCTTGGCTCAGAGACCACCCTTTTGGTTTGGCAATTGCCTGCCCAACTTGGACTCTTAAACTCTCATGACACTGGAGTCCAGGGGACTTCAGAAACAGATCTAACACTCTTTGTGTAAGGCCTCACAGCTCTGGTACTTTCAGTGCCAGACATACTGCTGACCAGATAAACGGAAATTCTTGCCCAAATCTGCCAGACACATTTTGCCACCTTATTTTCTGGTGTCCCTGGCAATTGCCAGCTGTGTGCATCGGTTGGTTCCTGTGACGCTGCTTAACAAGCAGGATTTGGGAGCAGATGGGCTCTGTCTAGACCTTCCCTGGGCCTTTAGTACCTAGAAGAAGCTGTGTGACTGTCACAGGCTCGGGCCCTCCGTGATGTCAGGCTGCGCTAGGCAAGTTACACTCCCATGAGGAAACCTGAGGCTCAGGGAACTGAGTGTGGCCAGGCTGCGAGAGCCAGGCTGCGATGCAGGGGAGGTCAAAAGAATGCAAACAGATGGTGGCAGAGGGGCATCTATATGAATAGAGCTTTCGTTTAAAACCTGCAAAATCTCGTTGTTGATTTTGCTTTGGTCAAGTACAGGTTATCTACCTCAGCAGGTTAAATGACCCCTCTCTCAGGGTGTCTTTCCTACTTCTCTCCCTCACAGGCTGGTTATGAGTCTTAGCCACTAAAAGTCAAGATTAATAATCAGCATCTTTATAGTTCTGCAGATTTTCTTGAATATCTTTGCAATACTTTCACTTTGTCTTTCTAAACATCTCGTTTAAGTTAAAACTTAAGCTGACCAGATCCCATTAAAACAATTTACTTTGATAATCTCACTATCCTGTAATTACCTTTGTTTTGCAAAATAGATTGCTAGGAATTGAAAAGAAATAGCAGTCTTTAGTGTAGATTGCTGTCTTTTGCGGTTAATAAGAGGTTTCAGAGATCAGTGGTTTTATCCAATTCATCTCCATTAGTGAAAGCTATTTATAGCATGTCTTAGTTCTTTCCTTTAGTCTACACTGAGAACTGATCCTCCTGCGTGATGTCACTCTTTTTCATCTCGGCGGTGAACCTGGACTCCAGCATAAATTGTATATTGTTGACTTATACCTGGAGACAGAGCCATGACACGGTAGTACGCTGAAGATTGTAACTTCTTCCCTTGTGGAAAGAAATTGGAGATCAAATATTATAGTCTTTCAAGATAAGAAAAAAGGTATATTCTATATATTTACCAGTACTTCGAGGTTCCTGGATCTCAGAATATATTGAGCCATTACTCCTTCCAATTAAGCTTTCAAGAAAGAGCTAAAAGAGGCCTTCTAATTTTCTACTTAGCGAGCCAAAGAAAGATTACATTTCTCATTTACTAGGTACAGAAAGTGTTATTTTATATTGAATCCTAAATTACATGTGGGCAAGAGGTTCTTTTTTGTGTAGTAAGACCTTGTTCTCCTTCCAGCAAGCTAGATTTGAGCAGAAGAATTGGTCCATGTGAGAAAGCTCACCCCTTTAAACCTCAGAAGAGGAATTACAGATCACACCCGTGTGGTGGGATTGCAGAGTTTTTACAAAAGATTCTGTTGGTGGGTTGTACAAAGCATGGGACTGTGTAACGCAGGAAATGCAGTGGTGGATGATGGGCTGTGGTTAACAGGACAAATACGAGAACGTTTTCTCCTGAACAATAACATATACAAAACTAATGTATTAATAATTGAATGGGATTGCCAAAAGATGGAAACAACCCAGGTGTCCATCAACTGATGAGTGGATAAACAAACTGGTATATACACATGATGGACTATTACACAGCTGTAAGAAGAAATGAAGTCAGGGAGCATATGACAACATGGATGAACCTGGAGGACATTATGTTGAGTAAAGCAAGCCAGACACAAAAGGACAAATACTGTATGATTGCGCTATTAGAAACTAAACATATTGTGTAAACTCGGGCACCAGAAAATAGAATGAGGGTAGAGAATGGAAAGCTGAGGGTTAATCTGTGCAGGATTGGTAAAAAGGTTGTTAGTAAATCTTTGGAAATGAATGGAAATGGTGAGAGCACATCACAGTGTTTGTGACTAGCAGAGTTTTTATATGGGTATGACTGGTTGAAAGGAACATCTAAGGTCATGTATATTACTAGAAGGAAAGCTAGAAAAGGTAACATGGGACTGTAACATAGTGAAACCTCGTGAAATATGAATATGGGTAATATTGCGTATATGAGTTTTTACAAAATATAAACACAAACTAGAGAGATGGAAACAAAATAGCAGCTATGTATGGCAGGGGAAGCAGAGAGAGACTGAGAGGTGATACGTTTTTTTTGTTGTTGTTAGTAGTATTGGAATAATGAAAATCCTCTAATAATGACTGAAGTGATGAGTGCATAACTATGTGATTATACCAAATACCACTGATTGTACACTGTGGATGGATTTATGCTTTAATATGTATCAATAAAATTGATTGGTTAAAAAAATAATAATTGGGTGTGTTGGGGGAAAAATATGTCAAATGTAGAAGAGCAATAGCAGTAATATTCTGATGATGCTCTGTCAAGTTTGTAACAAATGTTTCACAACAATGCATGGTGTTGTTGGTGGGGTATGGTATGGGAGCCCTGTATGATGATATGCATGCTTGTTTTGTAAGTTCACAATTTTTACTATACATTTATTGTTTATGTACACTCGTGTATGAATGATATACTTCAATAAAATTTTATTTAAAAAAGATTCTGTTGGGAAGTTGTCTTGTGTACATAGATTTTTTAAAAAGATTTATTTATTTCTCCCCACCCCCTCATTGTTTGCACTTGCTGTGTCTGTTTGTCTCCCTTGTTTCTTTAGGAGGCACTGAGAACCAAACCCGGGACCGCCGATGTGGGGGGGAGGTGCCTAATCGCTTGAGCCACCTCTGTTCCCTGCTTTTGTGTCTCTCGCTATGTTTGTTCTTGTTGTGTCTCTTATTGCGTCAGCTTGCCGCGCCTGCCCTTCGCATCACCTCGTCGTCTTGCCCTTTTTTAGGAGCCACCCGGAACCCCTGCTCCCTGCTTTGTTGTGTCTCTCATTATGTTTTTCTTCTTGTGTCTCTTGTTGTGTCAGCTCGCTGTGCCTGCCCATCACATCAGCTTGCTGTCTTCTTTAGGAGGCACCGGGAACTGAACCAGGGACCTCCAACATGGTAGGCGGGAGCTCAGTCACTTGAGCCACATCCGCTTCCCTGTGCATTGATTTTTGCACCTGTATTCTCCCGCACCCCCGGGGCCTGCCCTTCTGCCCTGTGCTCTCTGGTCGCGGCAATGCTTCTAAGTCACAAGGACCAACCAAATAAATCCAGAGCACCTCCCATGGGCCAGGTTCTGTGCCAGTGCCTTGGGATTCCAGCGCTGTCTTGAGGGAGGAGAAGACAGACATCGAGGCAACAGTAGAGTGTCCTGGTGGTGTGCTGATTATAACGTGGGCCCAGACAGGAAACGATGACTTCTGCCTGGGGTCTGGTGTCTTTAAGGCCTGTGGGATTTATTCTTGAAAGACAGGTGGTTATTACCTACTTGATGTATTAGGTCCTGCTTCTCTTTTGCCTGCCACTTCACCTACTCTTCCCCTGCCAGACATCTGCTCCCACCCTTATGGGAAGCAGTGGGAGGTGATATGTGCAAAACGGGCCTGTGTGCCAGAATTGGACTTGAGATTGAATCTTAGCTTTATATCTTACTAGTCAAGGGCCCTGCTTGGGCAAGGTATTTAGCCTCTCTGTGCCTCAGTTGTTTGTTTTTTTTAAATCTAGAATACTGACTTGCTTGGGTTGGTAGAGTAAAAGTAATACCCACAGACGTGCTGGGCACATCCATGACATCTGGAACTATTTCCTCAGTGTATATGAAGTGGGCACAGAAGGTGTGGTGTCTACTATCGCTGGTCTGAGGCACCGCTGTGGGAACGCCCCAGGGACAGCTGTCCTGCAGACTGCCTTTTCCCACACGCAGCTCTCCAAAGGACAGGCCTGCAGCCCAGAAGAGCCCGTGTGCAAACGCTGCAGGATGGAAATGTCTTCAAAAGACGAAATTGACTTTAGCACTGTCGTGCCACTCAGGTTTACAGTTCATGGGTAACTGAGTTTCAGAGACAGTCCAACAACCACCAAACAAACTGTGTGTTACCTTCTTCATTTCAGCCTTTGATGGAAGCATAGAGGAAAATATGAAAACAGGACCGCTCAATGAAAACTCAGCAAGTGCACACACCTGTGCAGCTGCCGCCCAAAGCAAAGAAACACACAAGTTGGCGCCAGGGCCCCCTGATCCTTACTTCTCCCAGCAGGGGCTAGTTGTGCCTGGCTTTGAACTTTACGTAATGGGATCCTACAGCCTGGACCCTTTTCTCTAACTCAACATTACCTGAGATTCTGCCATGTTGCTTTGGAGCAGGAGTGAATTCTGTATTGCTGTACAGTTTTTAACCACTCTACTGTTGAATGTTGGGGATGTTTCTGGGGCAGCTGGATTTCCAATGAAATTGACGTCTGCTAAGTGTCTCCTGGTGCTTAAACTTTCTCATTTCTGCTGAGCACATGCCTGGGAGTGGAATCGCAGCATCACAGGGTACATTTCAGCTCTAACAGAGCCTGCGAAACAGTTTTCCAAAGTACTTATACCACTTTACGCTGCCACCCACTGTGCTTGAAGGATATGAGCTTATTTTCCCCCAAAATGCATAAAATTTACTGTTTCTCAAGTTTCCATCTCTGTGTCTATCTCCTCAAAAGAGGTGTTTTGAGGGCTGTCAAGTAAAATCACTGAGGGTTATGACTAGAAGATAAAACTGGAAAACGGCACCTCCAGCGGATTGCAGCCTTGAGTGATGTTAAAAATAACACAGAATAGTGATTTACTCCAGCGTAGAGAATGCCATCTTCTTAGAGAGTCTACCACTGTCTTTTAACATTTAAAGAAACTCAAAAGCTTTCTCAGCTCACTCATCAGATTTTTCAGATTCTGTAATTAGGGGTTAGACCTTACTTTTAGTTGCCTGTCTTGGTTACAAAAGTGAGAATTTTTGAGGAAAAAAACTGTATGCACTGGTGAAAATAGAAGTTACTTTGTTTTCTTTTGAGTGCTAATGTTAGTTTAGCTTTTTTTGTTACAGGATCCAGGGAAGCCTTCATTTATTCCCTTTGATAGAAGTGGTTAAAATGCCCCTGTGGTAGTTTAAATTGTAATTGCGGAGTAAATACATGTTTGTCAGGGTTTAAAGGTCAGACGGCGCTCAGAAGGTCAGACCTTGTTTGTCCACAGAGCAGGTATTGTGAGCTGCTGAAATCCTACCTCTGCCTCTCTGCCTTTCCGTGGCCTCAGACTGACTTCTCGGGAGGCCCCTGCAGGTCCATATATTAGATTTCTCCATTGTAGATCAAAGGTAGGTAAAGAAGCAGTTCCGCTGGGCTTAAACTATCGTTCTTCACAGCACTGCTTTTAGGATTTGGCATCAAGTCTGAATCAGGATACAAATATCATGTTATAGGATAGCCCTCTTGGACTGATTTTGTACTTGAACAGAGAGGTATTATACAGCTAAAATTGAGAAACTAATCTCCCCCAGATTTCTGGGGGAAAAAATTAGAATATTCTGAATTTTAAGATGTCCCCACAAAAAAATTCTTAAACCCCTTGGTACTTGCAACTACATGATTCTAGTTTACATAGACTTCTAGGGCACTTGGTTATTTTTTCACTTAATTGATCCATATTTCATGACAGCCCACAAAAGCATGTTCTGCTCTTGGAATGAATTTGTGAGCCAGGGGTCTGCAGGGAGATGCAGAGGTTCCAAAGGGCACTGCACCTTGGGGCTTTCTGGGCTGGGCGCTGTGCAGCTCCCTGGCTAGTGGGTCCCTTCTCAGCTTCAGCCTAGCCCAGGTGCAGTGATGCACAGTTTCTGGCTGTCCTTTCTCTCCCAGCAGGTGCTCTGCTCACTGGTGCCAATCTGGAAAGGCTGGTGCTTTCTTTCCCTTGCTTTGTTTTTTAACTTGAGGGCTAGCAGATTTCTTCAGGAGATGTGGTGGTAGTGGGGGTGATTCTCAAGGTGTGGGGTTACTGAGTCTACCCGGCCCTCCACACGGGGGAATCACCCTCCAGTGCCAACCAGTTCATCGGTTTTCCTAAGGTGGGTGGGTGGGGTTCAAAATATGCTTGTAGGTTTCCTTTTGAGATTTTCAATGCATCTAGATGAGCAATGGGTTGAATCTCTCAAGGAAGGACAAGATTCTGGGAAGCAGGTGTGGCTCAATGGATAGAGCTCCCGTTTACCATATGGGAGGCCCTGGGTTCGCTTCCCGGGGCCTCCTTGTGAGGGCAGGCCGGCCGGCCCGCGCGGCGCGGTGGGCTGATGCAGCGGGACCTCACAGCAAGGGGGAG
>JAQZBX010058249.1:0-17780 GCA_029593785.1 Cabassous unicinctus
AAAAACTATCACACTTAGATACACTTCTTACAATTTTACTACTTACATAATTTGCAAGGTTTTCCAAATTGAGACGTTATTGATATTTACATGTTTTCTTTTCCTTTGTTATGCTGAAGAATTATTTTACTCTAAAGGTGGATATGATTTGCAAATATCCTATGATTTTATTTTAGTTCTAAGGTCATAAGTAAAATTGGTTTCTATGGCTCTTTTTATCATTCAACAAATATTTATTCAATACTTATTCAGTGGTAGATATTTTGCTAAGAATTGGGAATTCGAAGGAAAACAAAACATCCATATTCTGTACTATTATGGAGCTTACAATTTAATAGACAAGATTAAAATTGTGATGAATGCTAAAACTATAGTGTGAGCTTGAGAATTTTAATGATGGAAGTAGCTAAGTTTAAGCAACAAGTCCAAGGTTTCACCCAAATGAAATGGAACCTGAGACTTGATGGGTATGTAGAAGTGAGAAAAAAAGAGAACTGGAGGGAAGAGGGCTGATGGAGGTGGCACATTCCAGGCAATATGTGTAAGGAGAAAGAAGAAGCTAGCAAGCAAAAAATGAAACCTATCCACTGTGGCGATATCATGGGGCAAAGTAGGCTAGAGGCTTAGGTGTAGAGACAATATTGAAAAATGAGCTTGATTCAAAGGCCACTAAAGATTTTAAACAGAAAGTAAAAGGTCTGAGGTCCAGAGAGAGGTAGGCTCTGGAGGAAAGATAAGTGAGGGAGAGGCTCTGGATAGTGATTTATGACATCCGGTGGGACGACCTTGGGGGACAAGGTGAAGTTTAGTCGCCATGTCAGCATCTCAAAATCTGCATATCCAAAACAGGGAGTTCAACTTTCTCTCAAATGTACCCCTTCTCCCCACTCCACATGTCATTCAGTGGCATTACCATTTAACCTTTCACCCACACCACTTTGTCTTCTCTTAGTTACCCAACTCTATTAGTCAGCCAAAGGGGTGCTGATGCAAAATACCAGAAATCTGTTGGCTTCTATAAAGGGTATTTATTTGGGGTAGTAGTTTACAATTACCAGGCCATAAAGCATATGCTACTTCCCTCACCAAAGTCTGTTGCCACATGTTGGAGCAAGATGGCTGCCAACATCTGCCAAGAGTTCCTTCTTCCTGGGTTCCTCTCTTCCTGGGGTTCCGTTTCTCTCCAGGCTCAGCAACTCTGCTATCTCCATAAGGTCAGCTGTAGGCTATCAGACGAACGGCTTATCTCTTTTCCCAGGGCCTTCTCTCCTTCCTCACGACCAGGCTTCTCTGTGTGCTCACTTCCCTGGGCTCCTGCATTAAAACTCTGAACTCGCTTCTCTGTGGTTTCTCCGTGAGTCCCCACCCACAAAGGGGGCATGATGTGGCCCAATCAAAGCCTTAATCATTATTTGATCAAGTAAAAGTAAAGCCTCTGAATCCAATACACTCTAATATGCCCAGAGGAAAAGACCAATTTACAAACATAATATCACTTTTTGGAATCCATCAATAATATCAAACTGCTACACCAACCAACATCCAACTTCTGTCTTTTCCTTGGAAATTCCTTTCATGCATAATTTCTTTTTATCCCCTCTTGTTACTCTAGCTGAGCCTGTCATTGGTTTTTCATTATACTTTTTCATTAGCTGAATAACTGGTCTCACAACTGTCATTCTCCTTTCCCTCAAATCCAACATCTATATTTCGAAAGTGCTAACCTCTTAGATTCTGTCTTTGGGGGGAAAAATTGCAAAAATGGCAATATATTTAAAATGTCTTAACTACAGATTCTTCATCTGACTTTAAATATCTGCGTAAAAGAATGTTTACCTTAGAGGATTGCTGCCAGATGAAGTCATCCTAATGCTTAAAATAGCGCCTAGCCAAAGTGCGATCATCAATAAATGGTGGCCCTTTTATTACCAAGCTTTTCCTTTTCCTTCCTATTTCCTTTTCTGATAACACCTGAATCATCCAAGGACTCCTGAAGTAGCAAAAGGAATGATGTGGTTCAATATTTTTCAGGATTCCAGCACGTGGCTCCAAGGCATGACACGTAAATGGAGCCTTTACTATGGTCCCCCAACCATGATATCCCTTGGGAATCCATAGAGAGAAACCGCTCAACATGTACTTGCTAGGTACGAGTGATTTGTTTCCTCTGGGCCTGCTTCCTGGCTTTCGAAGAATAAGAAACAAAGCAATCTCATGACGTGTTAAACATCTTAATCCTCTCGACGGTGACTATTTTAAAGTATTTTGTTGTAATTGGCCTCGGGGACGCTAACTGGGTACTGAAGTGGCATGCCAGGTCTCTACTCAGGTATGCCAGTAATGAGGTCATTATAGTTAAATGGCAAATGCCAGTGAGAATTAAATGTGTTCCAGCACCTTTTTGTTTGAATCCACTAGGAATGCTACAGAAAACACAAAAATTAGAAGCAAAGCTCCCTGCTGTATATTGAAAGCCAAAAATGTAATTTTTTGGTCTTACCTCATTGAATATATATTGCAGCAAAGTAGCTCTGGTCTAAGGAAAAGCACACTACCCCTCAGTTATTATTAGAACATTCTCTGATAGCCCTCATAAGGAGATGTAATTGTGACCGTCCCTTCCCACGCAAAGGCATTGCATCTCTGAGATTCCTCCTCCTACAGAGTCTTTATGGGACTCTGCCGCTCTCTTATGGCGTGTTTTGCCGTCCACTGCCATTTAGGGCCACACTAATAGAATCCCCCCACTAGGCGCTGGTGGTGGAGGAAGGCAGTCACCCCCAGACAGCGTGCGGAGTCTGCTGATACGGGCCTTCTACAGAGAAAGATGCTGCTGGGCTTTGAAGTGAGGGGTGTCCGCAAGTAGGATTATAAGGAATCACTTATGCTCAAACAACTCTTTTCCGCATTCATGGCCCAATTACGTGGGGTATAGGAAATGAGATCCTACATGTGGCTGAGAAGCAGAAAGCTTATATAACACTTGTTTTTTTGCTTCAATGTATGTATCTTCTTCCACGTTGATATTCCCCAAATTTAGCCCTTGGATTCTTTTTTTCTTTTCTGTCAGTGTATACTAAAAAACAAAACAGAACAACAAATGCTTATGATAATATTAATAACCCTAAACTTTACTAAAACTTATTAATTATCACTTTTATAAAAGTAAGAGGAGTTATTCATATTTATTTTTAAATAACTGTTAGTCTTATTAGTACTACTATTTTTCAAAGCTTGGTGGTGTTTCTTCCTTCCTGAGAATTGCTCATATCTAACACAGTGCCTGAACAAATACAGATGCTAAAAAGATTTGTTAACATGTAACTATAATTATTTCCCTCTTAAGATAAATAGTTACTGAAATAAACTGTTCATGCTAGCAAATGCCTGGTTTCAACTTTTTTGCTCTCATGAATCTTTAAAATCCTCTTTCATTTTGACAGGGTATAATGGACATTTTTTTCTCAGAGCCTATTTTATACCATAAATGTATTAGAAAATTAATTTTATAAAGGAGTGAAAATGATTAAGCACTAATAAATGTCCAGCACACCTGGGAAAATGTGAATGATTGAAAATGAAGCCTGCACATTGAATCTTGAAAACCTGGAACAAACTGCTTGTTACTGTAGTTTGTTTTATTGAATTGCTATGATTAAAAAGGAGAGTGACTTAATGTGAAGGCTTTTCCATTAAGAAAAATACACACATACTCACACACACACAGAGGCACAAACACATGAAGCCTTGCCCGAAGCACGTAATTTATCACTTGGATTTGCTGAGTTGGAACTGCCGTGTGATGCCAAAAATAAGTCTGCAAAGTAAACTGTGGGTATTCTAGGCAGTGCAACGTAGCCTTGCATGGAATTGAGATTCTTAGAGCACAAGTGATAGGTCATGCTGAATGTGTGAGCTGTTTATCCAACTGAAAAATTAAAAATAGATAAATACAGAAATGAGGCCAGGGAGGCATTTGGAACAACATTGAAAATACCATGTAAAAATTAAGAAAAAGGATAAAAATATATAATATGCAATGCTCATAAAGCTTCCGTGTGTCATACTCTTCTCAAAAATGCTTTGAATACCCAGGGGTAGAGAATCCCTGGATTGTACCGTCTTCCACCAGCCTCCAGCCTATCCGGAGGTCCCTCCATATGTCGGCTAGCCCGTCTTCATGAGTGTTCCCTGGCACACACTGGCAATCTGGACTCCCTTCTTCCTGGAAACATTCTCACGGGAATACTCCAGTTTAGTGCACGTGCACACGCTGAACATGGCTAGAGAAAAGAGGACAATGATGCCTCAAGGCATCTCCTTGGTTTCACATGACATGTTTCTCGTGGGCCCTGAGCGCCCACCTCTGGTCTTAGGTTTACCCAGGTCATGTTCTCCTCAAGAGCTTCCGGAGGCTGTCCTTTCTTTCCACGCCCTCTACTGATGACCATGGTTTATTTGCACTTGCATACTTTTTTACTGAGTAACTAAAAGTAAGAAGACCCTCACTACCAAATTTATGAATGCATCTGCTTCTTAATCCATATAAACCAACAGATAACAGGCTGGATTATCTCCCACTTTAGACAAAAGAAAACAAACGAGAGCAAAAATAAACTTTTTCACTCTGGCTGCTGCTTTTCTCTGCTCTCCTTTGCAATAAAACTCAAAAGAGTCCTCTTCCATTTAGCTCCTCTTCCTTACATACATTCTATTCTCTCTCAGACTCTCTCAAGACAGGTGCTGGTAGCCATCACTCCAAGGATCATTTTTGTTAAGCTGGGCAATGAACTCCAGGTTGCTCTATCCACGGTCAGCTCTTAGCGCTCATTTTGCGAGGACTTTGGCATCATTTCACAGAGTTGATGAAACCCTTCTTGAAATAAGCTCTCTTCACCTTATTTTCTGAGTGTTACAATATCTGTTTTCCCTCAGACGTTGCTGATGTCTTCACAGTCTCTCTTGAAGGCTTCTTCTTGCCTTCCTAACTTTGGGATATCAGGGTGGCTCAATGCCTAAGTGTCTCCTCTCTCCACTCTCATGTCCAAAACAGTCTTGTCCATTCTCCTGGCTTCACTATTACCCAAAGAAAGATAACTCCCTTTGTAATATCTTTATCCCCACTCTCTCCCATGAGTTTTAGAGTCCTAGAGCTAAATGTATACACAGCTGTATATGGGTGTTTAATAAGCATCTTTTATAAAAATTGTAAAATCTCTTTATTTTAGCAGCTTTATTGAGATTCTGTTGACATACAGTAAATTGTGCATGCTTAAAGTATACAATGTGGTAAACCTGTGAGACCATCCCTACAATCAGTATATAACACAGCCATCACCCCAAAAGTTTCATCATGCCTTTTATGATTCCTTCCCCTGGACCCTCCCTGTTTACTACCCTCCCCATCCCCACCCCTTCATCCACTGGCAAAAACCAATCTGCTTTGGGTTATTAGAGATTAGTTTTCCTTTTCTAGAATTTCATATAAATGAAATGATATATTTTGTACTTTTGTGGTCTGGTTTCTTTCATTCAGCACAATTTTAAGATTCATCCATGCTTTAATGTGTATCAGTAGTTCATTTTATTGCTGAATTTTGTTCACTTGTATGAAATATCACAATTTCTTTATCCATTCATTTGTTCATGGGCATCTGAGTTTACAATTCAGGCCTATTATAAATAAAACTACTATAACTGTTCATGTAAAAGTCTTTGCATAGGTGAGTTATTTCATTTATCCTGGGTTCATATCTAGGAGTGGAATGGCTAAACCATAAGATAGGAGCATTTTTAACTGTTTAGGAAATTTCCAAACAGTTTTCCAAAGTGGTTATACCATTTGACAGAGCTTCTAGTGAGAAAAGCTGCATGTTGAGAATCTCCTCATGAGCTTATTTGAGATACATATCTCATCTTGGTGACACATCTCTGCAAATAATTTGCCTTTTTTCTGTTTTTTTTTTTTTTTTAAGTAAACTTCTTTTGAGATAAATTGTAGATGCATGTGCTGTTATAAGGTAACATTTTGCAAAACTAGTACAATATCAAAGCCAGGAAATTAACAAAACCCCCTGATCTCATTCAGATTTTTCCAGTTTTACTTGTGCTCATGTTTCTTTGTGTATATGTGTGGGGGTTGTGTACGTAGTTAGATTCAAGATATGTTCATTTTTAGTGAATTGCTGTTTCCTTATGATTGAGCTTTGAGTGAACTCTATTCTGGATCCAATTATTTTATCAGATATATGCTTTGCAAATATTTTCCTCCATTTTCTAAACAGAAACCTTAGAAGAGGAGACATTTTTAATATCGCTTAGGTCCAACTCATCAATTTGCTCCTTTATGGAAACTGCTTTGGATGAAATATCTAAAGATCTTGCTACAGTTGATCTTGGAAATATTGTCTGTGTTTACCAGAGCCTACTCTAAAGGCATTATCCATTTACTTATAAAACTTTAAGCTCTTTGAGGGCCAGTACCATTATATCTTATTCAATTCTGCAATCCTAGTGTCATGAGCAATGACTGAAATACAGTAGCCATTCAGAAAATATGGGGAGGAAAAAATATGAAAGGATAAATAAGAGAGAAAGAAAGGATGAGGGAGAGGGGGAGAGAAAAAGAGGGAGATCAAGGTTCAGAACTTAAGGATGGCATTTTCATTTACCAAGTCCTCACACTTAAAAAAGAATTTCACATGCTTGATGGCAATTAACTACTGTCCTCTGCAATAGGCTTTGGTATCCTTAGAACACATGTGTGAAACTTTGACTTAAAGAAAATAAGAGCTTGCCTTAAGTGTCAGAAAAGAGATTCAAAGTCAGGTTGCCTGACTTATTAGTCATTGTACCATGCGGCACTGATGGTTTAATTAGACAAGTCTAATTGCAAAATAGTTATAATTTTTAAAAGTTCCATTACCACTTTGAACTATTGAATGAGAGGGTGAAAATAAGTTACACAGCATTCTCATCCATCCAGTATGTAAGACATGTCTCCTGACGCATGGTGTGATCGTCCACCCACCATCTAAATCCTCTGGAAGGTCATTTTTCCACCTTTCTGTTTCTAGAAAATAGGGCTTCCTTAGAGTCACTGAAAATCTGCCTTGTGTCACTTAAAGCCTTGTATGTTGGCCAAATCATCACTTTTTTACTTGGAGCCCTTCAGAGGCTACAAAGCTAAGTTACAGAAGGCGTGTGGTAGATTTACTAAATGAGCGCTGTTCCGTGCTCCCACACTATTTCCCCTTAGGCGAGCACTCCTTCTCCATGTGAGACATGGACTCTGGGGAGGGGCACTTTCTACCGTGGCAAAGTCCCTGACCTGGCAGGGGAGTACAGCAAAGGGCTGAGGAAGTGTTAATCCAGAGTTGATCTGCTGGGCGGGTCTGAGTTGAGATCCTGCTCTGCCTAACTCTACCACCTTGGTCTAACTTTTTAAAAACATCTTTGGATCACAGACCAAATGCAGATAAGTTAACTGGAAATGATTACAGGTATTAGTGCACATGTTTCTTTTAGAATAATAAATGAAATCTTGTTAGTTAAGTACTTAGAACAGTGCCTGACATATAACAAGTACTCAATAAAATGTAGCCATTGTTATGATGGGGTGATTTCTGACCAAAATGGTCCACCAGAGTAAGTAGTAGAACTCTTACTTTTCATGCTGTTAAAAAGGCACGCTGCCTTTTGTCGTCTCTGAACAGAGCCTCATTTGCTGCTGGCAACCCATTGCTAGGAGGAGAAACAGCCTAAAGATATAGATGACCCAAAGAAAGCGATAAATTCCTTGATGTTATGCCCTGAGATGCAGAGGCAGATGTGCTAAAAACCCTTGCGACCTCTGGAGATGCAAGGACATGATCTAGTAAGCCTGCAGGATTGCAGGGACTGATAATTCAAACTATTAAGTCACTAAGGACGGACAGCCTGCAAATGGCTTAGCTAGGGCTTTGAGATTTTTAACCCACCTCTTCTAACACTGAAATCAGTTACCTCCAATATACCATATCTGAACCCTACATTCTAGTTACAGAGAGCAGAGAGCCCTTCATTCTAATAGAAGCCACAAAGCCTGACTTAAATCCTTCTTGACTTCCTATTCTGTGACAAGCCAAAGAAAATTCTTAACTTTAAAAGGATGACTTATATGACTAGGTTTGGCCCACTTATATGATCTTCTGTTTTGAAAGTCAACTGTGACATCTAATCTAATCTAATCACAGGAGTAAAATACATCATATCCACAGTTACAAAGATTGTGCAGAGCATGTACATAAGTGGATAGGAAATCTTGGGGGGTGGCATTTTAGAATTCTGCCTGTCACAGCTGGGAAGCCAAAGGCACACACAATGTAGGTGTCAAGTGTGGGAGTGATAAATCTCTGCCCCATCCAAGATGGTACAGCCCTCTTATAAGCCATCTGGACTCCTCCGTGATGGTACTACTTCCAGCTTGCAGGCCGTGCTTTGCTATAGTTGGATGAAGAGTGGAAGAACCTAGAACAAGCTTGAGAACAGAAAACCTATGCTAATAGACATGTGTTTGGTCTCCATCTGATGCACGGAGGACCTTTGGTTCATGATCTTGTTGGTTGAGCACCTGGATGTCTGAGACTAGAGGCTGACACCCCTAGAATGTGTTGTCCTGCCTACTGGGTTATCCGGTGCCGCCTCTTCGGTGGTTGCTCTATGGTGACATTACTGAAAAATAAGATCAGCACATGTTGTGCTCATTTTTATCCTTATAGGTCCATACACATGGCATTTTTGTTCCTGATCCTCTACTTGTAGCACATTAGAGCTTCTTTCTACACAGCTGAGCTGTCCACTACTGCCAAGGCATCTGACCTCCAAGCATTTCCATTTCCCCTTCATACATAGTGGAGAGCTGAGTACATGTCTCAGCACTGATGTTTCCCTCCACCACTCTCCTTTAGGCTCACCTCAAAGTAAGCCAACAGTGCTATAGATGTCCAAGGTGGGCTCCCACCAGCATTTCAGAATGATTTATTGGTAGCTAGGCCCACAGGTTTCCTGCCCTATTGGTTGGCCATAGGAAAATTGTCATGAGTCCATAAAAGTGTGTTGAATTAATATATAATTGATTGAGACATTTTCATGGAGGTGGGGGAAGAGGTGGGGTGGACTTTTTATTTCTGTTTTACACTAGAAGATTAAAAAAAAAAAAATTCCATGCCTTGGGACCCAGCTCGCAAATGCAGACTCTTTTTCATAAGAATTTCATTAACTCTACTTTCAAATATAGTTTTGGGAATCAGATTAGTTACATTAGAAGAGCCATGATGTTTGTTTCACATTAGGGGCAATCTCTGTCTCTAGATTATTACCATGGATATATAATGGAGTGGCTATTGCAGCACTGATGCCCGTCCAACATGTCCTGCCTCTGCCTGTATCTCCACTGCTGATCTCACTCATCCCTCTAATTCTGTCCCATTCATTTTGTCGTTGGTGTCAAATTATTTGGGGTTAGAAAATAACACAATCCAAGTAACGTAAGAACATTATGTGTTCATAACACATCAGTAGGCGTGGACATTAGCAGGGTTAGGATATGGATAACTACGCCTGCGTTCTGCCTCCCATCTTTTACAACTACCTGGGTGGCTTTGACTGATTGCGCCTATGGGCTTCAGTTCCTCTTCTATAAAATGGGGCAGTGACAGCTGCCAGGCTTACCTCACAAGATACTGAGCAGAATAAATAAGATAATTGGCAGAAAGGGCCTCTTGTTATTTGGAAAACAAATATATGCTATTTATCATTTTTACTGACCAAATTTTCCTCTTGCAATACAAAAAAAATGACTGTATTGCAAAGTAAACTACAGTGTAAAGAGATTCTGTAGAAATCCTAGTATTAGTTTCACAGTAAAAATTATAATAGGCCATGAGAAAAATTAATTTATTTTTAAATAAAAAGTCTCATGCTAGTTGCAAACTCTGCTTTCCAAAAACTAAAGTAGGTCTCTCTCTAACTAATACATGATGGTACTTTATCTTTGCATAAATTTTTTCATAAATAAAATTACACCATATCCATGTAATCTATAATTTTTATATGTCAATAATGCCATTTAGCATGCTTGTAATTCCTTGAAATTATTGAAATAGTACATGGAAAACACTGGACAGAGTGTTCCTTAAAAGTTATTATTATTGGCCACTAATATTGTTTGATGGGATCAGATTTCATAGTTTTTAGCTGCTCTAAAATAGCAGACAGGAGCAGTGGCTTGGAATAGCAAAATCTTTGATTATTAAAAATTTAATCATTTAAACATTTATGTGTCAGGCACCTTTAATAAAATGCATTCCATGTTCTTATGGAGCTCGTTTATTTTCTAACACTTTCCATTTACTTTAAGTGTTATCTTAGAAAAGGAAAAAAGAAACTTAACTAAAATGTAAACAGGAAATAGCATTCTGGGATATAGTCTATATTTACTTCTCTCTAAATAGTCTGAACACTTTGACCATTTAAAATATATTCTATGTAAATTATGTATTATAGATTAGCAATGAAACTTAATCACCAGCATTTAATTTGTATCCATTGTTTCAGTTTAATCAATTGAAGAAAGCATTAATATTACCCTTGGATTTATAGCTAATATTATAAGGCTAGAATAAAACTAAGGAGTAAATTCCCTGAAAGGATGCAATTGTCGACAAGGCACTAAATTTTGATAAACATGCTGCAAATTAGAATGTGGCTATATGTTAAATAACCAATTTTAAAACTGAAATGAGATCCTAATGCCTACATTTTTCTTTAAACTAATAGGTCGTCAAGTTATGTCTGTACATTGATTCTGAATCAGAATATTGATATCTTCATGTTTAATAAAACACTTGATCGTTTTTGTCTCAGGCATGGGCTGCAATGAAATATTAATGATTTATAGAAACCTGCTAAAAGATTCAGAGTCAGGAAAAGCTAGGTTTGTTATTAATAACTGAAATTTGTATAACAATTTATAAAGGAATTTCATATGTGCTATGTCAGCTGACCCATTCAATGATCATTTCTACAGATGAGAAAATTTAGCTTTAGATAAGTTCTAAGATTTTCCTAAAGGCACAGAGATTGCTGATGGTAGAACCACAATTTGAAAAGAGACCTTTTAATTGCAGAATTGAACCCTGTTCCCATCCCTTAAGAAGCAACATTTTGCAAACTGTGAGCATTCATGTATCATCTCCAGTGAATCTGCAGGCCACTGGTTTGCAATGTTTTTTCAAAATACTTTATTTTGAGCTAACTAAATGTATTTTAAAAGGAAACTCTCTATTGCTCTACAGGTATTATTTGGTATCTATAATAAGATATCTTTAAATATAGGTATCAAGTGGTATTAATATTAATACAATTTCTCAGAGGCTTGCTCCACTGTTTGTATGTCCATCTGTTGGTTTTGAGTTATCTTGTCAATAGGGAGATTACCAAGGATTTAGGAGAAATTAGCACTAAAATGATACATTTGCTAAAGCTCTATGGTTTATGCTATTTAATGGCAAGTTTCACACAACTTTAATTTATTTTGTTAACTATGAATAGTTTTTATTCAGTGTTTTGGAAAATACTAATTTACATTGTTACCTCCAATCCACTGATGTTTAGTTATTCAAGGATCAATAGATGGCATGCTCTTAATGCAAGCAGGCAGAAGCAATGGTCTATATAGTCCATTCATACATTTTTCATTAATTCAGTTACTATTTTATCAATATTTCCAAGGGATTACTATAGATTGTCTGATATGGAATTTGGCAAATTATGGCCATCTGTTTTTGTTAATAAAATTTATAGGGATATAGCTATGCCCATCCATTGATGTGCTGTCCTTTGCATCGCAGTGGCAGAGTTGAGCAGTTGCAATTGCAACAGAGATCATATGGACCACAAACTAAAAAATTTACTGTACTCTCTTTTCCTTTACAAAACATGTTTGCTGTTACCTGCTATGACAGTCACCCAAAATAATGGAATTTTTCTATTTTCAAGAAACAGCCAAAGGGGGCTTCCAGGAAAATGGTGTCAATGTAGGTAGGCATTGCTCAGCTCACTCACAAAAAATGATGGAGAAAGGACAAAAGCCTACCCGACGGAGCTGCTTTGGGGATCTACAGAACAGGAAGCTACAGAGCATCATTCAGGAGGGAGCAGGAAAAAGAGACAAAGCGTCCAAGGGAAAACCATGAGTTGTTCATCCCTGTGGCTGGAAACAGTGGGTGCATAAGCCCTGCCATCAAGGCAAATAGCCTCCATGGAACCCCTGGCTCTCACCAGCCAGCTGAGTGGGAGGGAGTGCTCCGTGGGAGGCAGAGGGTGGAGAGTGGTTTCTCTTAGGTGGGTTTGGCCACCTGAGCCCCCTTTGAATCTCAGGGAGGACACCAACCAGTACTGAGGTGGCCCCTGGGAGAGGGGAGGGGAGATCTGCTCAGTCAGGCTGTCACACCAAGCTGCCCTGGGAGAGAGGAACTAGGTCAGGAAGGGGTGGAGACAGGCACCTAATTAGCCCAGCCCATAAAAACTGTTAGAAGTCCAACTAGCCTGAGGGAAACAGGGGAGGGAAGAACCAGATAAGCTTTCAGAAGCCTATTTAGCCTATAGAGCTGGTATAGCTCAGTGGAGGAATTCCTGCCTTGCATGGAGAAGGTCCCCGGTTTGATTCCTGGTACCTCCTGAGAGAAGAGATCCAGTGAGTGACCCACCAAGTTATCAGGCAATGTATAGACTGAGATTTTGTTGTTGTGTTTTTGGATCTGTTATTTTTTCCCCCTTTATTTTATTGGCTAAAGCTGGGTACATCACCTGTGGAGGACAGGCTGCAGGTTACTTAATTGATGAGCACCAGCAGCCTCAGAAGGTCCCTAGGCGCCTAAGAGGGAAGGCTGTTTGTCCTGAGTTTTTGTTTTTTTTTTCTGTTTTGTTTCTTGTTTGTTGTCTTTTCCCATTCTTTGTTTCCTTTTTTCTTTTACTTATTTTTTCAACCTACTTTATTTCTTTTCTTTCCTACATTTTTCTATCTTTTGACTTCTGTTGCTTTTCTGTCATTCCACCTCTTGTTTGGTCTTCATTTTTTCTTTTTCTCTCTCTCTTCCTTTTATTCTTTTCTCATCAGTTTGACTTTTTAATTCATTATATTTTTTTCTCTCTATTTTTTTTCTTGTTTCATCTTGTCTGTTCTACCTTTTTATTCTTATTTCTTTGTATTTTTTATGATTTTTTAACTCATGTGACTTATTGAGTTTCCTAGTTCTTGTAAGGTTCCTCTTCTACCTTTAAAATATATATATTATTACTATTATTCTTTTTCTCTTCTTATTTCTTTCCTTTTCTCTGGTCCTAATATTTTTTTTCAAGGGAACACAGACAACTGCAAGGATATAGAATAAGAGGTACCAAGTATCAAAAAGGAATCTTACCACACACAAAGAAACAACAAAATAAAACCCTAGAGTAGAAACAGAAGCTAAACAACCCAATAAGCCCATCAAGGTAAACCGATGCCCAGACACCAACAAAAAATTACATGTCATACTAAAAAACAGGAAGACATGGCCTGATATTTGTCCAAACAAATCTAATGAATCAACTTAATGAAGTGAAGGAGAAGATAAAGGATATAAAGAAGACACTGGGGGAATATACCGAAAAAATTGTAAACATACATAAAAAGATAACAGATCTGATGGTGATGAATGGCACAATGCAAGAAATCAAAAATACCCTGGCAGCATATATCAGCAGATTTGAACATAAAAGAGGAAAGAATCAGTGACGAGTAAGACAGTGCATTTGAAATCAGATAGTAGAACATACAGATAAAAAGACAGAAAAAAATCAGCAGGAACTTAGGAATTTGAATGAAAACACAAAATGCACAAACATACACATTATAGGTACCCCAGAGGGAGAAGAGAAGGGAAAGGGGACAGAAGAAGTGTTAGAAGAAATAATGGCTGAAAATTTCCTAACTCTTTTGAGTGACATTGATGTACATGTTCAGGAAGCACAGCACACCCCAAACTATAAATCCTAACAGGTCTACCACAAGACATATACTTGTCAAATTGTCCAGTGCTCAAGACAGAATACTGAAAGCAGCAAGAGAAAAGAGATCCATTACATACAAGGGAAGCTTGATAAGATTAGGTGCTGATTTCTCATCTAAAACCATGGAGGCAAAAGGCAGTGGTATGACATAGTTAAGGTGCTAAAAGAAAAAACTGTCAGCCAAAAATTCAGTATCTGGCAAAGCTGGCATTCAAAAATGAGGGAGAGCTCAAAATATTCACAGATAAACAGAAATTAAGAGAGTTTGACAAGAAACCTACCCTTCAAGAAATACTGAAGGGAGTTCTGCAAGTTGAAAGGAAAAAATAGGAGAAAGAGGGTTGGAGGAGAGTATAGGAAGGAAGATTATTGGTAAGAATAGCTAATAAAAGAAATAAAAATAACATATGTATATATAAACCTAAAGAAAATATGGCTAATGTAAGTAATGTCTTGACAGTAATATCACTGAATATTAGTGGATTAAACTCTCCAATCTAGAGACACAGATTGGCAGAATGGAAAAGGAAATATGACCATCTATATGCTTTCTACAAGAAACTCACCTTAGACCCAGAGACATAAGGAGGTTGAAAGTGAATTCCTGGAAAACAATTTTACATGCAAATAATAACCATAAAAGTATGAGAGTAGCTATACTATTGGACAAAATAGACTTTAAATGCAAAACTATTGTAAGAGACAAAGAAGTATACTATCCATTAATGGAAAGGGTAATCCATCAAGAAGAAAGAACAATCATAAACATTTATGCACCTAAAAAGGACACCTCAAAATACATGAGGCAAACATTGGAAAAACTAATTGGAGAAATAGATGCCTCTACAATTAGAGTGGGGGACTTTAATACACCATTATCACCATTAGACAGAACATCTCAGCAGTGGGTCAATAAAGAAACAGAGACCTTGAATAGACATGTACAGAACATTAAACCCAAATAGAGAGGGATATACATTCTTCTCGAGGGTACATGGATCATTCTCCAGGATAGACCACATGCTAGGTGACAGAACAACTCTCAACAAATTCAGAAAGATTGAAATTCTACAAAGTAATTTCTCCGACCACAATGGAATGAAGCTGGAAATCTGTAAGGGGCAGAGAACCAGATTAGGCACAAAGATATGGAAGTTAAACAGCATACTCTTGGACAGTAAGTGGGTCAAGGAGGAAATTGCACAAATAAATCATAACTACCTTGAAACAAATGAAAATGACAACACAACATATCAAAACTTATGGGATGCAGCAAAAGCAGTGCTGAGAGGGAAATTTATAGCCATAAATGCCTATATTAAAAAAGAAGAAAGAGCTAAAATCAAATATCTAGCTGCACACCTGGAGGAATTAGGAAAAGACCAAAAACTAATCCCAAAGCAAGTGGAAAGAAGGTAATAACAAAGATGACAGCAGAACTAAATGAAATTGGAAATAAGAAAGCACTAGAAAAAATAAAACCAAAAGTTAGTTCTTTGAAAAGATTAATAAAATTGACAAACCCTTGGCTAGACAAATAAAAGAAGAGAGAAGATGCAATTACATAAAATAAGAAATGAGGAAGGGGATATCACCACTGATCCCACAGAAGTAAAGAATATCATAAGAGGATACTTTGAAAAACTGTATGCTATCAAAATGGATAACTTAGATGAAACAGAGAAATTCCTAGAAAAACACCAGCAGCCTACATTGACAAAATAAGAAATTGATTAAGTCAACTGACGTATCAGAAGTAACAAGATTGAATTAGTCATTATAAACCTCCCAACTAAAAAGAGCCCAGGACCAAATGGCTACACAGATGAATTCTACCTAACATTCTGAAAGAACAAACACCAATCCTGTTTAAACTCTTCCAACAAATAGAAGTGAAGGAAACATTGCCTGACTCATCCTATATAGCCAACATCACTCTAATACTGAGGCCAAATAAAGGCTTCACAAGAAAGCAAATCTACAGACCAATCTCTACAGCAGTTTCTAGAGCTGATAAGTGAGTTCAGTAACATGACAGGATATAAGATCAATGTGCAAAAACCAGTAGCATTTCTGTACAGCAATAATGAGGAATCTGAGGAGGAAATCAAGAAAAAAGTTCTATTTACAATAGCAACCCAAAGAATCAAATACCTAGGAATAAACTTAACTAAAGATGTAAAGGGCTTATATGCAGAAAACTACACAACATTGTGAAAGAAAATCAAAGAAGACCTAAGTAAATGGAAGAATATTCCTTGTTCTTGGATGGCTAAATATCATTAAGATGTCTGTCCTACCCAAATTGTTTTACAGATTTAATGCAATCACAATAAAAATTGCATCAGCATTTTTTTCTGAATTGGAAAGCTAGCTATGAAATTTATTTGCAAGGGCTACGGGACCCAAATAGCCAAAGACATATTGAAAAAGAAAAACAAAATTGGAGGAATCACACTGCCTGACTTTAAAACATACTTCAATGCCACAGTGGTCAAAACTGTATGGTATTGGCACAAGGATAGACATACTGACCAATAGAATCAAATTGAGAGTTCTGGTATAGATCCTTTCATATATAGTCAACTGATATTAAACAAGGCCACAAAGCCCGTTCAACTGGGACAGAACGGCCTCTTCAACAAATGGTGCTTGGAGAACTGGATATCCATATCCAAAAGAATGAGAGAGGATCACCATCTCACACCCTACATAAAAATTAACTCAAGATGGATCAAAGATCTAAATATAAGGGCCAAGTCCATAAAGCTCCTAGAAGATAATGTAGGGAAGCATTTACAAGATCTTATAGTAGGAAATGTTTTCATAAACTTTACACCCAAAGCATGAGCAATGAAAGAAAAGATAGATAAATGGGACCGCCTCAAAATTAAAAACTTTTGTGCTTCAAAGGAGTTTGTCAAGAAAATGAAAAGGCAGCCTACTCAATGGGAGAATATATTTGGTAACCATCTATCCGATAGGGGCCTAATATCCAGCATATATAAAGAAATCCTCCATCTTGAAAATAAAAAACCCATTTAAAAAATGGGCAAGAGATTTGATAGACACTTCTCCAAAGAATAAATACAAATGTCTAGAAAGCACATGAAAAAATACTCAAAATCACTAGCTATCAGGAAAATACAAATCAAAACTACAATGAGATACCATCTTACACCCATTAGACTGGCGGCTATTAAAAAAACAGAAGACTACAAGTGTTTGAGAGGATGTGGAGGAAAGGGAATGCTTATCCACTGCTGGTGCGAATGTAGAATGGCACAGCCATTGTGGAGGACAGTTTGGCATTTCCTCAGGAAGCTAACTATAGAACTGCCACATGATCCAGCAATTCCACTGCTGCATATATACCTAGAAGAATTGAAAGCAAGAACACGAACAGATATATGCACACCAATGTTCATAGCAGCATTATTCACTCTTACTAAAAGTTGTAAGCAACTCAAATGTCCATCAACAGATGAATGGATAAGCAAACTGTGTTATATACATACAATGGAATATTACTCAGCTGTAAGAAGGAATCCAGTATTAACACTTGAGAAAACATGGATGAATCTTGAAGACTTTAGGTTGAGTGAAGTAAGCCAAGCACTGAAGGACAAATATTATATGACTTCACTGATATGGGTTAAGCAAATTGAGCAGACTCAGAGACCTAG
>JAQZBX010058250.1:0-17781 GCA_029593785.1 Cabassous unicinctus
GTCCTGGCTGCCCACATCTGCCTCTTCCCTTTCGTGCCTCCAGGACACTGCCCCCACTGTTCACTGTAACACCCTCCCATACCGGGTCCCTGCTTCTCGCCTTGGCCAGGTCACTGCTTTCTCAGGCCCTTAGGACGGATTCCCATGGAATTGCCAATGGGACCATTGGAAATTTGTCAATTGCTGAATGCATTGAACTTGAAGCTAGATTGGTCTGGGAACAAATCCCAGCTCTGCCACCGACGAGGCGTGTGACTGACCGGAGCCTCTATTTCCTCATCTGTAACGTGGGTACGAAAAGGATGTCTTCATTACACGATTGTTAGGAGGACCGAATAAGACTGAGAGCATGTCGAAAGCCCCTATCACGGCACCTGGTGCCTGTCAAGACATCTCCTGCTGGGTGGAAGTTCACCAGACTCTCTGCTAAAGCAGTGCTTCTCAAACGTTCACGTGCATTCAAATCACCGGAAGATCTGGTTAAAAATGCACGTTAGGATTCAGATGAACTGGGTGGGGTCTGAAGGTCTATATTTCTAGCAAGTTCCCAGATGAAGCTGATGCTGGACCACACTTTGTGGAGTGAGGTGCTGGACTTTATGGTCCAAACGTTGCCTTTCTGTGATTTGCTCGCGTGCTCATCCTACTCTGCATCCTCGGCTTACCGTGGCGTTTGCCTTCTTTGTGTTTGGAACCTTCTGTCTCATCCCTGTAGTTTCTATTTTGCTCCAACCCTGTTGCTGGCCATTTTTGTTACTTTGATCTACTTTCCTCTTTGGCCTCTGCCTCTATACTTCTTCTCTCTGTTTGACTGTGCCTGCCTAAAGTCGCATCACTCACGTTGTCTACCAACCTTTCTTTAGTTTCTGGCTTAGTCTCACGACACTCTGTTGCCTGGGGGCACCTGTGGCTAAAACCCATCCTATTTTCCTTTTTTTCCTGGGCTGCCAGGAAGCTTATAGTTAAGTTTTGTACTGAGTTACATCAGTGTTCCCACTCTCAAATTTTTTGATAAAATTAGGTTCTTCCCACTTGCCACCCTTCTCTTCTTTTATGGCTTGGTTCTTCATTTTATTGTAGGTGTTGCCATTTGTGGGCTGAGTGATCTCAAGCAAGTCACGTAACCTCTCTGGGATTCGGTTTTCTTCCCTTATAAAATGGGATAATAATAGTACCTACGTCATCAGGTTGTTGGGAAGATTAAAGAAACTAATTCTGCAAAGCCCTTAGACTAGTAACTGACACATGGTAGGCACCTCACAAGTGCTACTTCTTGTTATTATTTTATAAACTGCCTCAGATCCTTTCGGTAAGTGAGATAGGTGTAATTGTCTTCATCACCAGAAAAAACCTGTGAACATTAAAGTGGTGTTTACTAGGAAATTATTACATTACACTTGAATACTTGAGTCATTTTAAGCCAGAAAAAAAAAAATGAATTTAGAACAAATGAAGTCACTGCAGTGGGTAGTAAACTTCAGGGAACTTGGATTTTATATTCTAAAATCAGGGAGTCCCAAGATGGCTTGAAATGAAATAGGATTTCACCTTCCCAACACCGTGCCCTTGAACCAGAGCAGGCCACTGATGTGCCATCTAAGCTCCACATCATACATTGAGCTTTGAGCATTGCAGCCAGAACGGAAGCAATTTTCTTAGACCTGCTCACTCCTTTTCTGCTCTTGCTCTAGATTTTTGGTCCATTCTAGCTCCTGACTCTTGGGCTTTGTTCCTCATTGCTGGCCCATGCTCATTTCCTAAACCTAATGACTGGGTTTGGCTGAACTGATCTGACCTCTTGTCCTCTCTGGTTTATGTTTCTATCTGCTTCAGGAAACCATCCCCTTGGATTGAGCTCCTGCTCCTGGACTTTACTAGATGGACTTCTGGGGTTCTGGCGGGGCCTACTCCATCCCCTCATGATTCCCTCAATTCATTCATTCAATGAAATTCATGTCTATTCTATGCCAAACACTTATATAAGCACCAGGGAATACAGGCGTCTACAAAACAAAGTTCTGGCTCTCATGGAGCTTACATTTTATTTGAGGGAGATAGAGAATAAACAAATCAATACTTATGATGTACTCTAAGTTCCTGCTACTCAAACGGTGGTGCATGGCCCCGCAGCAGTGGCATCTCCTGGGAGTTTGGGAGAAATGCAGCATCCTGGGCAAGCACCCTACTTACACGCTACTTATAGGAGACTCCAGTCCTACTGAATCAGAAACTTCATGTTAACAAGCTCTCCAGGTATTTGTGTGTGCTTTAAAATTTGAGACACACTGCCGTCTGCCAGTGTCACGAAGAAAAGGAAAACAGGCTGAGGGATTAGAGAGGTATGGTGTGTGTGTGTGCAATTTTATATAGGATGGTTGCATAGAATTGCTTTGTGAAACTGCTTTTCCTATACCACACAGCATCTCTTATGCTAAAACCATCCAAAAGAGAGGAAACAACCACGATCCACACTGAATCTCGCCTTAGGAAGGGAAAACTAAAGTGGGAGATTTTGCATGCACCCTACTTACATTTCTAGTCAGCGCCTTTTCCAGCACCCTTCATCAACAAAAGAGGTGATTTTTAAACTGTTCCCTCCTCCACTACCTCTTCCATCACTCTCAGAGATGTTGGATGGGAACACCTTCAATTTCCTGCACACAACTGACAAACAAATGCATGAGCACCCATTTCCGCCATGTCCTCCTGAAATGGTATTATCCAGCTTCTTCCCTTGGTTAACTCCAGTTCCCATTGGACTCAAAGGTGACTGCATCCTGCCCTCACCTTGCCTAATTGGGTGCCTTCCTTTTCTCTCCCAAAGCCCTCATGTCTCCTCTATCATAGCACGGATCCCATTGTCTTATGATATCTACTCATTTGAAAGCCCCTCTCCCCAGAATGTAGGGATTCTATTTATCTCTTTATTTACTTAGTGTCTAGGCACAGTATGTTCTTAATAAATGTTTTTGGACAAATAATACTTACCTGGGTTGCTCTGAAGATGATTTCATTCATTCCTTTCATCTCTGGTGGGAACAGAGTCTCCAGGTTGTCCAGGCTCTCTCTTTGTACTTCTCACCTTCATACAGAAGTAAATGAAAGCAGAGGGGCCCTGTTTTGGCTGTCTGCCCTGTTTGCCTGAAATCTTCTCTTTGGTGGTAGAAATGAAGATGTTGGTGCTGGGGATGTTTACCGAGGGAGGTGGGTTTGGGCTGGACAATGGAAATTTTCTCAGCAGCGAGTCAGCTTCTCCACGCCAGTCCTGAGCAGACTTACCTCCTGCTGGAAGCTGTAGCAGCTTCTGCCCTCAAAGGATCTTTCCCCCTGGACCAGCGAGTCAGGCTTTTAGGCCCCTGAGCAGGTCATGGTAATTGGTATCACACCAACCCAGAGACAAAAGGAAGTGAGAGAGTGTAAGGGAGTCAGATAAGAGGAGGGGGACAGTTGCTCCCAACTGCAGTGACAGCACAACCATTTGCATTTGTCCTCTGACGTCCCATGTGGCCTGCAGCCCGTGCCCAGAGGCTTAGGACAGAGGACGCTAAGTGTTGCACGGCCTGGTGCTAATCCTAGGCAGTGCTGTGCAGTGCAGAGGCTCCAGAAGCCTAGGGGCCCCTCCCCATTCTTTTCCTACACATGACACTTTTCCTGTTCTGCTCGGAAGTCGCACACATCCTGAGGAATAAGGCACTCTGGAGACAGTTCCACTTGGTGCAAATCCATACTGCCGTGCAAGTTACTTACCCTCTCTAAGGATTAGTCTCAACCGAAAAATGTGGCAAATATTGTGCTCTCATGGGTTTTTGTGGGAATTATATTAGATGAGGCTTACAAAGGGCTTAGCATAGTTTGAGCCCTCAGCAAATAGGGCCTATTTTGCTGTTTTATAATTACATCTTTCTCCAGCCCACGTTGTCGGAAATAATCACTCTTTCCTTGGTTTTGCTTTAAAACATAATCATAATAATATGCTATATATATGCTATATATACTATATATTATGTATAGGATAGTATTAGTAGTGTAGTATGCCATATTGTTTACTATACATGTACTACATAGACTATAACTATATATAGCATATATAATGTCTCCTATAAGTAGCGTGTACTCAATCTTTAATGGTCTATAAATACGATAGAATATAATAAGTAGAAGTAATGACAACTTTTACTAAGTGCTTACATATGCCAGGTACTGTTCTATGTACTTTATACGTATTCATTTACTTACTCCTCACAGGGTAGGTCTAATCGTTATCTAACTTTTGTAGTTGAGAAATGGAGGCACAGCAGGGTTCAGTAACTTGCCTAAGGATACGTAGTTAGTAAGAGGACGACCAGGACTTGGCTCCAGCCTAAGAGTTTGCTGTGCACGGGCTTTGCCACCCACCCCTGGGCGCTGAGTCTCGTGAGCGCTTTCCTCCATCGTTTCATCCTTGTGTCCTCCCAGCTCAGGGTTTGCGATTGCTGGTGAATGCGTGAACAAAGGGAGCCCTCCGCTAAAGGCTCATGGTAGCTAACAGCCCCTGGGGAAGCCCAGTGTCCAGCATCAGTGCAGGTTGCCCAGAGCCCAGTGCCCAGTGCCTCAACGCTGGCCGCCTGCTCAGTTCTGGTCCAACTCACTAGGGTATATCTGAGCCTGGCAGCAGACAGGGGATTTTTTTCCCCCAGGGAAAAGTGCCAAGCTCAAGGCATATTATAATGGGGGAAAAAAAGATGATCAAGCTAATTAGAATAAGAGAAAAATAGAGGCTCATTTTGCAGCTAGGGACTGTACTTGAGCAGTGAGCAGAGGTAAGTTTGGGCACAAGCATGGACTCAGTGACGTGCTGTCAGCCACAGGATTGGTGACACTAGGATTCTATCCAAGGAAACAGCAATATGGGCCAGCAGGGCCCTGCAGAGCCATCTGCCCCCTCTCCACTCTAAGCATAGCAGGACTGGCACCTGAAGGTCACCATCTGCACCATCATCAAAAGAAATCATGGTGAAATTAGCATAGTATTGTTAACAAGTCACTTAAGTTTCTGATCTTAAATCCCCTGTCTCAGGGGTTTGGTGGGAAAAAGCAAAACATCATATATTGTGAAGAGTGGTAAAGATACATCTGCAGGATGATTTAATAATAATAATATAATAATAGATAAGAGTACTAATAATATCTAACCTATATACTTGCTATTTTAATGTATTTAATCCTCCCAACAATCTTATGAGACAAGAAGTATTATTATACCCATTTTGTAGATGAAAAAATAAAACCTGAGGCATATAGAGGTTAGGTAAATTGTCCAAAGTCACACAGCTAGCAAATAGCACAGCCAGCATCCAAACCCAGGCAGTCTGGTTCCAAGTCTTCCTCTTAACCGTCATGCTCTACTCCCTCTCTCTGACAAATGTAGCACGTACATTTATAAAGCATACCTACATCCATCAATTCAGGTAACCCTCTCTACTCCCTGAATAGGAGAACTCCTGGGCACAGGGAAAATTGGTTCATTTTTCACAATGAGCAGAATCTACCCCTTGAAGAAGGGTCTTGAGTCTACTTCAGATCCCAAGCCTTGGGAAAGCTTGCCTGGTGCTTGCAGAAAAATATCGAGGGTCAGCCTGTACTCATAGAATTCTCTGGGTTCTCATGGTTCTGAGTGTCCAGCAAAGTCTCCAGCAGCTGGCCCTGACTGCAGTGGAGATGACCCTACAAATCAGACTACAAATACTCATGGAACCTTCACCATGCCCAGCATAGGGCATGGGGTGGGGGGTGATGTATAAAAGAAGCAGGATTATGGACCCATCCACATAGAGTTAGCAACCGAGTTGGACAGGTCAAACAGATGAAACAAAAGAATAGGATAACAGGATGTTAATGTTAGGGATGGTATAACCATGAAATTGTGGTATTGACATTGAGACTGGAGGAGATGAATGGATCATGCCACTAATTGCACCCCAGTCAGTTCCTGGTCTTTTTTCTTCAAAGCTCTAAGTTTTCTTTGGGACCCTGTGCCCCAATCTGGATGGCCCGTCCTTCCTTCCTAGAAAAGAAAAGAAAACCCCACATGAAAGAACATTCTCCACCCAGCAGCGCCTCCCTGTCCACCACATGTCCCTTTGTCTTCTCCTATGTGTTTCTTCATCTGAGGTGCTAGAGAAGTCACTTTGTGGTCTGTGACTCCTTGAGTAAGAACTGTAATAGCCAGGTGAACAGGGTGGACTTGGAGCCAGCACTTACATGAGAAGATGCTCTGTGCGCTACTCCAGCCGTGGCGTGCTCTTACTTCCCGGGGACCTAGAAACTGTTCGTCGCTCTGGAAGCCAGAATGCCTTAGCGAGGGCACCATCTCAGTTCTTTGCTGGGCTTCAGCCCTTTCTCTCCTGGCTGCGTGACTTTGGGTGAGTTGCTTGATATCTTTGACTTTTAGCTGTTCTCATCTAAAAATGATTATATAAAAGTGGCTGTGAGGAGTGCCTAGCATGGTGACTGGTGCACAATGCATTTTAAAAAATGGCGTTTTTCTGTTATTATTGCCTCTATTACCAGTATCCTCCCCATCATTATCACCATCACCAGCACCATCACCATTGTCATCATCATCATCATTATCATTCAACCAATCCATGCCACGTCCCATTCCCTCTAGGGCCTTCCTAAATGACTGACTGGTGAACCTGATGATACCAAGCGCTCCCTGTGTGACAATGGCTTAATCTGTCACCTCACCCAGGTAATATCTTTGTTAAAGTTTTAGGCCCTGTGGTGGGGAGAAGGGAAGCTAGTTTTGGTTGGGTGGACCTTTGGATCCTCCTCCAGTCACCTCCTGTGTGTACCTACTGGGTCTGTCCCGGAGATAAGCTCTCCATTTTCCTGTGAGTAATGATAGTAGCAGAGGAGACCCCGGTCTGCTACCACCATCTCCCTTCCCCCTGTTAATTATAGCACCACAGTGAAGAGAAGACTCTTCCCTTCAGTCAGGGAATAATGGGAGCGCCTGGAGGAGAACAGCAGAAATGTTTGAGGTTGTGATTCTGAAGCATGAAAAGCACAGAGTTAATTACCTTTGGCTTCCCAGACAGATTTCTATGTACACAACTGTGTTTCATCTTTGTAACCTGTGGCTAGACTTTGAGGGTTTCTGAAGTAGAGAAATTACCCTTGCTCTGTGCGGAGCCTGCTCCGGTGCTGTGCGCCTAGGAACATGCGTTTAAATAGCACTCGAGCAGACCTCTTTGCTGAGATCTTTATTTGGTAATTAAAAAAAAAAGAGAGTGATTCATTCTGAAATGTTTGCCTGGGGGCTTTCGTTTAAAGCTCCGCTCTGCAAAGGAGCGTTTAGTTCCGTTGGCTTTCTTCACCAAGTCAACAGAAATCGCAATCTGGGCATGGGTGTGTGGAGACGTTTCCGACGTGGTATTGATTTTTTCGCCTTTGGATAAAACCACGGTCAGACCTTTGTGCACAATGTGGATTCTGAAAGGCCGTTGAAGGCAGAGCAGGGCATCTTTAAGGCATCTCAGGGGAACCTTCAGCTCAAACACGGCACATGCCAACTTGCCTCAAGGCTGGGGAAGACTGAGGGTTTCTCGGCGGCAGCCCCGCTTTTCCCACGCGCTCACCCTGAAAGGAATTGGGAGGCACTTTCCCTTGGCTCGTGTCTGAGGCTCGATCCATTCATTCATTGAACAAATGTTTATCGAGTGTCTGCTGGTGCCAGGCCTGTTGAGGATACAGCAGGGAACAGAAGCTGGCAACAAGCCCTAGTGACAGAACTCTCATCTCCAGTTAGTGTAATATCATTTTGTTCTCTCTGATACATACACACACTTCTCCAATGTCTCTTCTTCGATTGTGTGTTCCAGGACGACAGGGTGGGTGAGTTTATACAATTCTCTTTGTCCAAAGCCCCAAAGTAGCTTCACACATTCGTTCACTCACTCCGCACATATTTCTGAGTCCCTATTTGGAGTTAGGTGATGGGATATAGTGAGAAACAGGACAAAATCTCTCATAGAGATTTCATGCTTAATAAACATGAAAACAAGAATAGGATGCCATGTTTTTGGTCGACATTCAATTCAGGTTTAATGATATACAAATCTCAGACCTTACATCTGAAAAGATACAGCTTCCCCCCAAAGAGCAATGTCATATTCATTGGTAGCTGGCACGTTTTCAACATCAGTGACTTTGCCCATCCCATGTACAGTCCTTAAAGAATAAACTTCCTATTCTGAAATAATATTAGATTTATAGAAGGGTTGCAAACACAAAGTATGGAGAACAACCATATACCTTTCACCCAGCTTCCCTAACATTAGCATCTTATATAACCTTGGGCCATTTATCAAAATTAAGACCTTAACTAGGTAACAGCCATTATTTTATTTGGATTTTACTAGGTTTTGCCACTAATGTGCTTCTTCTGATGCAGGATCAAAGCCAGATACTTTGTTGTTTAGTCATCACGTCCCCTTATTCTCCTCCGAGCTCTGAGAGTTTCTCAGCCTTGTTTCTTGACCTTGGCAGTTTTGAAGAATACTGGTCAGATACTTTGTAGTATGTCCCTCAGTTTGGTTTGTCTGATGTTTCCTCGTGATTAGTCTTGCTCTGGGCTTTTAGGAAGAACCACAAAGAGGTGAAGTGGCTTTCCCATCACACGGTATCGGAGGTATATGATGTCAACATGGCTTATGGCTGGCAACGTGAACCTCGGTCACTTGGGTAAGATGGTCTCCGTTAGGTTTTTCCACTGTAAAGATACTTTTTTCCTTTCCATACTCTATTTTAGAAGAAGGGAATTCAACTCTACCTCCTGGAGGGAGGCTTCCTTTCGTCTTATTTATTTATATTTTTAGGAAGTACCGGGAATTGAATCTGGGACCTTGTACATGGGAAGCAGGCACTCAACTACTGAGCTACATCCTCTCCTAGCTTCCTCTCTTCTTGAGTTTTCCTCACATATATGTCCTGTCTTGGGACTAAGGGCTTTAGGGATCATAGTATTCTCTCCTCTTTAAGTTATGTTAAAGTTATGTTATATTAAAGCTCATAAATAGAATTTATTTATATAGTACCTCGTTTAGAAAATCCTTCCTCATTTAACATGAAGTTTATCAGAGAGAATTTTCATCTGGAGGGTTCTGGAGTCCTTGTTACTTATAAATCAACTCCAGTATTACAGATGAAATAATTCGCCCCGCCTAGTTTAATGCAATTTTAACAACTTCTTATTTTATTTTAAGGTAATTGACTCAATAATAGTTCAATTCGCATAACTTTGGAATCACACAACGCTGGACGTAGGGCAGATTAAAGAGTCATTCGGTCCAGCCTCCTCACTTTACAGTGAGGAAACTGAGGCCCACAGAGGAGGCACCTCTCCAGGGTCCCTCGGCTAGTCAGAGGCAGCCTGGGCCTCCTGTTTCCTGGGACTCTTTCCTGTAGCTTCCTCTGTCTGACCTCCTCAGCAACTGAGGCTCTCAATTACCTTCCCATCCCCAACCCTTCCCACAGCGCAGGGCAGCCCAATCCTTTCTGCAGATCAGTAATGAGGCTTGTATCCAGGCCATACTTAGGACAACCCAGGATTCTGGGAAACACAGATACCCTCAGGCACAGCTCTCACCCAGCCTACAGATGCCCCCCCTGGGGCTGGCAGGACCTCAAGCCTCCTTCCCCACCCCCTCTCACCTCAGCTGTGGGCAGGAAGCCTCGCTCACGCTTTAGCCAGGCTCTGCCCTGGGCTGGGAGACCCTGTAGTTTGAAAGTGGAAGCTCCCTATTAAATTTGGAATTCATTTGCAAAGTCTGCTCTTCCAGGAACAACGGGAGCCGTTCCCTTAGAAGACTGAGCCAGCTTAAAGCCGAGAAAGGACTAAGCTAATAGGTCCTACCTCCTCAAGAGGCAGGAAGAATTCCATTCTGGAAAGCTTGCATTTGGGAGAAAAAGCTGTAAAAACTTTGCCCCCTCCTCACCACCACCCACTTCACCTGGGGTTAAAAAAGCAAAGAGGTAAATCTCTGACTGCATATGCTTAGCTCATGAGAGAGGTCATTTCTTCCTATTCCAATGAATGAAGCTTAAAGTCCTACTCCACTCACATGCCCAAGGGGAGTAACAGAGATCAAATTCACGTGAGAGTGATCTCCAGTCTCCCTGGACAATATGCACAAGAGTTCGGGGGCAAGGCTGTCCCATAGTCAGAGAGCAAGTGGTATCCAGGGGTTCAGTCAAAATATCTGACCAGCTGGATTTTTCATGTTTCCCATTTTGCGGACTTGGCCACAGCAGCAGAGCCAAAGGTAGTGAGAGCGTTCAAGGAAGTGGCTGCAACTGTGGCTTCAAGGGCACCTCCTACAAACAGCTTTCACAGGCTGGACAACCCGTTTGGTGAAAAGATGATTTTTGGCTGCCTCAGTTTCTCTGACTGGAGTCAGTTTCCCTTCCCGTTGTTTGGTCATCCCACACTTTGCTCAGGGTCTAGGGTCTTCAGTGCCCCCTCCCTTTTCTTCCATTAAAGTCTGTCAGGGAAGCTCGGGAACTCATTCACGCCAGAATGGAGACCCCTGATTCCATTTGAAGGTTTTGGTCCTTTATAGAGGCCTTGCCTTTAAAAAGGGTTAAACATTTAAGCGTGATGCTCAACCTTGGCCATGCATTGATATCTCTTGTTTATAAAATACAGAAGCCCCAGCCCCGCTCAAGCTGTGTGATTTTTTAAAAAGTTCCACAGGTGGTCCTCATGCATAACAGGGTTGAAAACCATTCCCAGTTTAAGTGAGAGGTTCTCTCCATGTGGTACCTGGGCCAGCAGCATCAGTGTCATCCGGACCTTAGAAACACAAATGATCAGGCCTCATCCCAGACCTCCTGAAGCAGAAACTCTGGGGAGGAGGCCCAGAAATCTGTGTTTTAACAACCGCTCCAGGTGATTCTGTTGCATGCTGCTTTAAGCTAAAGGACCAAGAGCATTTTAGCTATGATTGGGGATATGTGGATGGACGGCACGGGTGCCCTTGAAAGTACACGCCATAAGTGGCGGCTGCGTATTCACAAACCACCTCTGCACACTTGATCTACTGCTGTGTCTCAGATACGCAGACAATCATCAGTGCTAGAAACTTGCCTCCCAGCAGGAAGGCCACAGTAGATAACAGTCTTCATTGGCTGAGGTTCTGCAGGTGGTCATGACTACCCCTTCCTTCCCGGTGCCCTGCAAGTCACAGACCACAAGCGAGGGTGGTGGACAGGGCCAGAGACAGGGATAAGGCCGTGGCGGGGGAAGTAAGTTATTTCATTTGTTAAACTATATTGTACTGATTTAGAGGCCATGGGCCTCTTCTTCACATTAAGTGTTTCTTTCATTGTAAATTTTGCCTGAAAACCATAGCAAAGCATTCACTTAAAGGGTAATTTCTTTATGGCCTGAAAAAATTGTAGGCAGAAAAGACCTCCTAAACATTTGCTGAAATGTGATGAAATTTCAATTCTATTCAAGGAGAACCAGTCTCGGTACAGGGGATATGGTGATGCACAAGAGAGACGCTCTACCTAACCTCAGGGTCTCGAAGGGAAGACGAACAAGGGAGGAGACTGCTACAGAAAGGCACCCAGCAACCGGCTTGATCTTAGTTCTGGGCTCAGGTCCGACCTCTCTGGGAAAATGCTGCAGAACCTGAAAACTGAAGGTTGAACAGGAATCCACCACGTGCAGGAACTCAGGGGAGCCAAGGGAAAGGTGGCGAGGAGAACATTCTAGACAGAAGGAAGAGCTGGGTGAAGGCCTGGAATAGAGGGCGAGCCTGGCATGGGAGTTTTAAGAAATGTGGGCAGAATATGCTGGATCCTAGAGAGTACAGGGGAATGTGCTAGCAGACGAGGTCGGAAAGGCGGTGAGCCCAGGTGGAGGGCCGAGGGAGTTGGATGAAGGATTTGGACTAGAGCCCAAGGGCAACTGGAAGCCACGGAGGATTTAAAGCATTGGAAGAGGAAGGCAGATTTGCATGAAAAAGAAATCTCTAGGCTACATTTTGGAAAATGGATTGGAGGGAGGGAAGAGTGGGTATTGGGACACAGTTGGGAAACCTATGTAAGGCAGAATACATGTATGTTTGCTTAGGGAAAATATGAAACGAACTAAGAAATTATGAGAATAAAATGTATGTTTCATTTTATGTCCCCCCTCCCTCAGCCCTAGTTTTGTTTCTTTGGAAGAAACAGATCTATGTCAACTATCTCAAAAGAGCTGGGCCTTGACCTGTGGAGTACCTAGTCAATGGCATGAGTCAGTCAACCATCACTAATTGAGCACTAGCTGTGTACAAGTCACAGGACAAAGCTGGACACCATGGTGGGGGGCGGGTTTCAGGAAGGCATCGCCCTTGCCCACAAGGAATTAGCAATTGAGTTATGAAATAAACCAGGACACTTAAATGTTAATTGAAGATTCAAGGCAGTAAGTGATTAATTATCAAAAAGTGAGGACGGAATCATAGATACTCTAAAAGGAGGGAGGACTCACGATAGGCTGGCACGTTGGGAATAGTTTCCTGGAAAATGCACGTCTTAGACAAGGCTTTGAAGGATGCTTGGGAGGTAAATAGATGGGCAGACATGAGGAGCACATTGCACGGGGGAGAGTGGCGTGAGCAGTGGGCACTGTGGTTAGATCTGCATTTTTTATTTCAACTGGTCTCGATTTCCAGGGAAAGTCATCTGAACCTCAGACATAATAGAAAGTCACGAACAAGGAAGGAGTGAATGTTCCCATTGTAATCTGCTGCACCTGCTGGAACTGCAGCAGAGCAGGGGCTGTGGGAGGACATGGTGGGAAAGGCATGTGGGATCAACATGGAAGAGGACTGGAGGAGCACGGGGTGGGTGCTGAGGCACGACCATGGGAAGTGCAGTGCCTTCGTCGAGCGTGGCTATTCACCCCAGAAACCAGGGTGTTCTGATTTTCAGGACATCGCCCAGTGCAGTTTAGAAGAGACCACTTTTAGAGTCCCATCCTCAGAAGCCCCAACCCTTTGCCCCTTGGGACAGGGACAATCTATCTGCTTTTATGCAGAAGTTCACCTGTTCTGAAGGGTAGATTGGGCTCTGAAGTGCTCCCAGTCGAGTCTCAGGTACAAGTTGCCGCTTGGCCACCTGCCACCATCCTGGGCATGAGTGGGGAGGAGGTTGAAGGGCAGAGGAGGGACCAGAACTGGACCCCACAACAGCAGGGTCAGGTCTGGACCAGGCCCGAGAGAAGACGAGTATGTCTCCAAGGCGGCTTCTGGGAGATGACTGTCCTGGACAGTGGGCCCAAACGAAGGGCTGAGGAGCTGGGTGAGATGATGTGGGGAGTGTATTTCAAAGTCCTGCTGGAGACACTAGTCAGCAAGGTGAGCCCAAAGGGGAGAATTTCCAGCCGCGCATGTTCTCTGGAAATGCGTGTGGGCTGCCTGGACTGAGGGCCAAAGGAGTGGGGAGACCCTAAAGACAACACATGGACCCTACCCCCTGTTCATTGGAGTTGGTCCTTTTCCATCTCTTTTAAGTTTTGGGGACTGCTTAAAAATTCATTTGAAAAAAAGAATTCCAACGATAGAAATCAGCTGTTCTTTGCCAATTAAATTGCCTTTCCTGAGCATGCTGCTTTGTCCTTGCTACTGGGCTTAAAGATAAGGTCCCCAAAATAGGTAAGGTCCTCGTCAAACACCCTGCCTCTGCAGCACCCATGGGGATGGCAGGGCTGACAGACCAGGTGAGGCTCTGCTGGGGTCTCTGGGGGCAGGTGGGGTGGGAAGCCAGAGCCCAGAGAGCTGCCAGCAGGACGAAGAACAATGGGCTAGTGTGAGAGCTGCCTGCGGGCCTCGGCGGAGGTGACAGTCCACCGGAGCTGCGGAGGCGTGTTTGTCCAGGCAGGAAGCCACGCGGGACCCTGAGCCAGCCTCCCCTGGCACCTCTCCTGACTGCACCTGCAGCGGAGCCCCTGGGCACCTCGAGATGGCGGGAGCCATGGCTGGGAAGCCCAAGCTGCAGCTCCCTGGCCAATCCAACTTCGCCCTTATTTCCTGGTTATGGTTGAGACTGCTTCTGTGCTCCAGGAAGACTTCTCCACTGTGCTCAGGCTGCTCAGCCTTCTTCCTGACTCACCTCCTGGACTCACTATCCCAGGGCCAGGTTCCCTGAGCCTGGGGGACTGAGTTCTAATGAAATGGCTCCTGTGGGGCAAAGACCTGATGGGCACAGGACACCTGGTTGGCTCTCCATCTATATATGTGCAAGGAATGATTCGATGAGTGTGCTGGGGTTTTCCACTGTGCCGAGACTGCTGGGCCAACTAAGGTATAACCACACATTGGTGGGTGGGAGGAATTTCATCATGAGGCCATGGCACTCCTGGTGCTGGTTGCTTGGGGAAAGGTCCCACCTCTCAGACCCAGCATGTGCTGGGCACAAGTGTCCAAGGAGGCCCACCTGGAGACGGGCAGTGGGAAAGAGAAGCCCATGGAGGTGGGCCACAGTGTCAGCATTAATCTTAACACCGCAGAGGGAAAAGGCAGGACATGCAAGCCACAGGAAGGAGCAATTCCAGCAAATTCAGAAAGGCTTGACTTTCACCATGCCTTGCAGTCTCTGGGCCGATTCCCAGTGTAGTCTCTTTTGGTATGTAGTAGTAGGATGGTCAGCATGTATTGGGCATCTACTATTGCTAGCCACAGTGGTATGTCTTTTCATGAATTATTTGATTTGATCTTCACAAAAGCCGGGTAAGGAATTATTATTTGAACCTTACAGCTGGGGAAATTGAAAGTTTTAAGTGACCAGTTCTAGGTAACCCAGCTTTACGTGGGTTAAACACGTAAAAGATTGAATCCAGATCTTTTTTGTTCTAGAACACAAATTCTTAACTGCTTTTTGCTGTTTAGTTTTTTTAGAAAGTACCATTCTATGTCAACCATGCTGAGTGTTACTAAGGCAGAGTCCAAGCTTGGATCAAGTTTTTCAAGGGGTGGCAGAGCTCCTGGGGAGAACAGAGTTGCAGCGTGAAGTGAAATTTGGAGACGGGCTGTGTCACTTATTCAGTCAACCTCCGCTCTTGGAGCATCTCCTTCCCAGTCTAGACCTTAGACATTCTGGTCATGGCTTCTCTCTGCAACTTCTGCCCTGCTGTCCCTCAAAGCTGGGAGAGTCTAATGACTATCTTTAGGACTGAAGTAGATCTCCAAATAGTCACTTCTCTGGGTGCCTAGCATCCTGGGACCCACACCCAGCTCCAGCCTGGGTTTAGCAGGTACCTCTCAGGCATCCAGGGGGACTGTGCTACACAGTCAGCCACCGGTGCCACCGGGGCTGTTTGGAGGGCTGGGCAGGAGCAGTTGTGTGTGAATGTCTGCCGTTGCTCTGGTTGACCTAATGAGCTCAAGCTGACATCACAGCCTCTGTGAGATGGAAGCGTATGGCTGCCTGGACTAGAGTATGTGACATCATAATTTATAAATCATGACTTAGTTCCCAGTTCTCTGACCCAGATAAATAACCAGAGAGTTCCATGATAGCAATGGACTTGGAAGAAGCCTGTGGGAGATCTAGATAGCACCAGCCCACTGTGTTCTCTCTCTTCTTCTAGCAACCTTTGTACTTCTTGTTAGTGCATATGTTTATCTATGTGTGTTTCTAAATCTAGGTGACGATACCGTATAATCTATCACTCTGCAAAATATTTTCTTCTCTGTGGTCCAGGCAGAACCACAAGACTCACCTCAGGGCCCAGGCTAAAGCCTGTCCAAGGTATTACAGCAATAATAGCTAGCACTTGTATATGCTCACTATTTGCCACACTGTTGTAGTGTTTTACACATATTAACTAATTTAATCCTTAGAACATTTTATAATATATGTACCCAGAGAAGATGAGTAACTTGCCCAAGATCACAGATCTGGTGAGTTGGTGGAGCCAGGATCAATTTGGGTTGTGAATCGGGCTTTCTCAACCACTGTGTTACACCTCCACTGCCGATGCTGGAAGGCACGTTCTCCTGAAAGCTCAGGGTCAAGCAAGGAGGCAACATCGAGCCCTTTTCCAGAGAATGACAGCTCGGTGTCTTTGAGGGAGAATTGAGTAAGACAGTGGTTCCCAAATGTGGGTCTCAGCAGCAGCATGGGCATCACCTGGGACTTGTTAGACATGCAAATTCTCTGGCCCCATCCAAGACCTACCAAGTGGGACTCCGGCTGGTGATCCTGATGTGTAACTCTTGAAAATTGCTGGAATAACAAGGTGGCCATGGACATGTAACTGATCTTGGTTTCCTCATCCTTAAAATGATGGGCTCATTCCGGATTCAGTCACTTTTTATTAATCCAACAAGTATTTATTGAGTGTCTACCACGTGACAGATTCTGAGAAGACTCTATGCCTTCAGCGTAGAGCACAGTGAAGGGCCAGGCTGTTTGTCATCTATGTTGTCACTCTAGATTCAAACCTCGTTATTGCTGGAACAATTGTTCAAAAGACTCTCTCTGTCTATCTCCTTGCTTCTAAAGCCAGGGTATCTTCATACTGTTGCCAAAGTCACTTTTACAAGCATGCCTCTGACCCTGTTGCTCCTCACTTGAAAACCTCATTGTCCATACTTTCAGAATGGAATACAGTGAAGGACCAGGGCTTTGTGATGCTTGGGAATGTGTCAGGGGCCTCAGACCCAACTCAGCCCGGGATGACAAAGAGGAAGGAGTCCTGGCCGGCAGAGGCCTCAGCTCTGCAGAACACGAATCAAGGGCCGAAAGAAGAAAGCAAAGGGTTAGATTCACACGCAGAATTTGGCAAAGCTCTGCTCTTCCCTGGAGTTCACGAGGCATTTCCCCAGACAAACCTGGTTAAATTTCCGCCCTGAATTTCTAAACCTACAAAATGTTCTGAGCAACAGAAAATGGCTGTGTTGGGTCAAGACTCTGGACAGCATGGGTCTGAGCCTATTGTGGCATCTGGGGTCAGGGCACACATCCATCAGGGTCCCTGAGGTTTGATGACGGCAGTTAACTTGGATGGGCTGGGAAACTTGCCCTCCAAGTTCAGGGGCAGCCACTGATGTCTACACGGTTTCCCCCCTGTGAGAAAGAATAAAGGAACAATGATCAATGAATCAATGAAACTTTACTGAGCACATGCTGTATGACTGATATCGCACCAAACTGGGTACAAAAGAAACTTGAGGTGCTGCCCAAAGGAACTCACACTTTTTTTTGTTGCAGGAGAGACAGTGTGACAAAGTTTCTGGAATTCAGGGCTTGGTGTCATGTTATAAATTGGGCAATCTAAACTCAAAGTGAGGCTGAGCCTGGGGCTACGTAATAATACATCTGGAACTTTGCTCTGGAGGCTGTGCATCTGCCTGTGAAGGCCACCTTGCTGGTGCAAAACAATTTCCTTTTTTCAGGGAAAGAAGTGGTCTTAGTTGCATCCTGGGCTGTCCAAGTGGGTCAAGAAGCTTTGGAGAAAGAGGGAGGGCTCAGCTCCCTCTGGTTAAATGCTCCTGAAGCATCTGTGGCAGAATGGAAAGAACACAGAGCCCTGGTCCTACTTCCTGCTCACCAGCTGAGCTTTGTCATTGGGAGGGCAGCGGCGTTTCATAGTAGATGCTCAACTGATGTTTGTTGAATTTGTTGAATGTAGAACATCTGGATTTAATCTATTGATGGTGTTTATCTGTATCCCTTAGCAGGAGTTTTAGAAATGCTATTCTGAATGTGCCCTGTGGAAATATAAGACCTGAGGAACCAAGA
>JAQZBX010058251.1:0-17771 GCA_029593785.1 Cabassous unicinctus
AGAGATAGGTAGAATAGGAGAAAAGGATTGGCTAAATATACACAATCACAGAAGGTCAATACTGGAAGCAAGAACATTTGGTCTAGATTCTTCATTTAGCAGATGAAAAAAACAAGATTCAAAGAAGGGAATGTCTCATCCAGAATTATCAAGAAACTTAGTAACTGAGAAGGGTCTGGAACTGGCTGTTCAACATGGTATACCTGTAGCCACATGTGGCTAATCTGAATTGAGATGCACTGTGTATGTGTAAGTGTAAAATATGCATCAGATTTTACAATTTTGTAGGGGAAAAAAATGTAAAATATCTCATTAATAATATCTAATATTGATTATATGTTGAAATGATAATATTTTGGGTATATTTCATAATATAATAAAATGCATGTTTCATTTTACCTTTGTAAAAATGTGGCTACCAGAAAATTAAAATTTACATGTGTGGCTCATGTTTGTGACTTACATTATATTTCTGTTGGGCAGCACTGGTCTAGAACTGACCTCTAGAAGAGTGTCCCTACTCCTCTTCCCAAAGTCGCTTCTAGCCATTCATTCACCTATTATGTACCAGTTGCTGAAGGGAGTTCAAATTGCAATATAAAGGAAGATGAAACCAAAACACAGAATAACACCCCCTTTACTATTTTGAAATAAAATTCATAGATGTGACCTAATTATGTACATAATTTCAAAAAAATTGTAGTGTCTTAACCATAACAGAAAGGAGAAATGAAAGAAAATCTTTTATAATAAAATAATGCTATTTCAATATGTAAATGCTTGGTTGCAACCATCCTAGAAAACATACTTAGTCAGATGCTTGTACCTATATGTAGGTTCACCTTGAATGTGAAAGTACAAATGCCGATTTGATATAAATCTGTTAGATTTAGTGACTCAAACACCATGAATGACATTGCTGTCAGTTATATAGTTTTCCAAAATGGTGAAAAACATTTAGTAAATTCCTGAACAAAACAAAATACAATCTTCCTTCCATCTCCATGGTATTTCCATTCCTTGAAAATTCAGCACATATTAAACTCCTGAAAAATTACTTCATGTTTATATATAAAACACAGGTTCAAAGATCAGATGATTATTACTAGTTTTTTTCACCTACATGAATGTTCCCTAGGACAATTGAAAGTTGTGTGGGATCAGGACCATTCTTATTTGTGTGCTACTCCTTGGCTCTCCCCAACCCTAGTCTTTTGGCAAGAAAATTGTCCCTTTATATTTCCAAATTGCCTCCTAGAGATGGTGCCATGCTGGTTGGGAACCCACTGTTGTAGTTAAAAGAACCTACCTGCCCTCCAGCCTTATCTCAGGTTTTTTCTCCTCTCTCACCATGTTCTAGCCACCCTGGCCTTCGCAATTCTTTTCTAGTCCAATTTCTTTCTTCTTTCAGTGGCTTCATGTACTCTTTTCTTTGCCTGGAAAACTTTTCTCTCCAGTTTTTGCTTGGATAACTCTTACTGAAACGTCAGCTCTCAGCTTATACTTCCTCAGACATTCCCAAATTCCAAATCTAATTTAATTCTTCCTATTATGCTTTTCCATTGGATTCTGTACTTTTTCTGTAATGGTATTTATCACAACTTGTGATTGTTACATTGATTTATATTTTTGGTATGTGTGTGTAATGGTCTCTGAGAGCAGGCACCATGACTATCGTGTACACCACTTGTTTACCCAGTATTCATTAAGATGCCTCCAACTTAGTAGACTGAGAACAAACATTTCTTAAATAAATGAAGGAACGAATTATGGGATTCCCAGACGGTTTGGGAGAAGTCCTATCTAAGACGCAGAGGCTTGTTTATTGACGGGTATTTTTTCCCCCTCAGAACAGACCAGTGAGGTGAAAGATCTATGGCACCTTTGGGTTCGGTCTGTGTTCACTCAGATTAGCGTTTGTAGAATGCACGTTTACCATCGTGGGGCTAGCACCAACCACGTCGCTCCAAAGCAAGAACACGGTCCTGAGAAAGACACCGACGTCTCCCAGACTGACACCGGGCGCGTTCCGGCGTCGGGGTGGGGAGAGACCATAGAGGAGGAACCTGAGAGCGAGCGGCCGGATGCGGTCACCATAGAGACCGGTGACTGACAGGGAGCGGAAGAGGAAGGAGCGGGTTTGGGGGCTGTGAGGTGGCAGCAGCTGCAGCGGCGGAGCCGGCCCTTCAGCCGGGCATTGGGGTCTGTTCCCCCTTCCCCGTCCTTACTTCTGCAAGGGGAGTCAGGGGCGCTGCTCCTGAGAGCAGGAATTTCCCATTTCTCCGTCCCCACGTCCTCAGCCCCTCCCCAGGACGGGGCTTCCCGGAGTCAGCAGCACCCGGGCCGGAACCCGGCCGTTCTTTAGCCTTCCTCGGTGCGCACCTGGTCCTGGATGCAGGGTCCTCTCTTTGGGTTTCGGGTGGTCCCCTCACTGTCCAACGTCCAGCGGCTCAGGCTCCCCCGCTCGTTCAGCAAGGCCTGTTGCTCTCCGCCATGGGTCTGAGAACCGGGGTTTTTTCCCTCCTATCCCTGTAGCCTTCAATGAAGCGCGATTTTAATTCCTCCCGCCCGCCGCCCTTCCTCTAACTAAGCGCTTGTTCTACCCAGTTCCGGCTCTCAAATGAGAACAAACTGAGCTTAATTCTCCCTTCCTTCTTCTCTATAGCTTCTTTACGTGGCAGATTTTATTTCTGTTTTGAAACTAACAGTTAAAACTAGCTTGTGGCTTTCTTTCTAGGACTAGAATTTCTTTCATCGCTGAGGGGTAGCCCCGGCTATATTGCTGTTCCACTGGCAATATTCATATCTAAAGACTGAGCTGAGCTTTTGTTTGCCTTATACAGAATCCCTATTTTTTTGGTACCCGGCGCCCTTTCTGGTAAGACCAGATAACAAATCGCTCATATCCAGCAAGAGTTACTGTAATTTGTCTCCTCCCTCTCAGAGGAAGGTGGGGCAAGACCAGTCTCTTAGCAGCTGGGATTTGGATAAGAAACGCCATGCAAAATGGCTCCAATAGCCATTGTGCTCTTTTGAGAGGAAATGAGTGCTGAGTCTCCATGTCTGCCTCATTTGGGTGGGCAGAACTTCTGTCAAGAGCCCACTCCTAACTTGGAGGAGGGGCTTACCCCAGCCGTTGTGACCCTTCCTTGGGCCTTCAGCAGTCAGTCAGCAACTCCTTCAGTAAATTGAGTGAGAATTGTACCCTGAGCCAGGCGATTGTTAGGAAAGGCAGCCTGAGGCAGGTTTCTCTGGTTGGTGGCTGTTGTTTTGTTGGATCATGTGCTTTTCCCTAACCCATTCTTTATCAGTGGCTGCTATCTCTTAGATCCAGTCTACATATGTATAGTCCAGTCTTTTGAGGTTAAGTTTGGCAGTATTTTGTTTCCTCCTGTTTCTACTAGAAGACAGAACCCTGATCCCAGTAGTGAGAGAAACTGATTATAATGTTTATTACTATTTAGGCTGAGAGATCCAGCGCCTTGACAGTTGCCAGGCAGAAGGGGTAGTGAAGACAGGACAGTCAAGTTTCCTGGGGAATGTTGGGCCTGGAAGCATACATGCCTTGCTCTGTTGTTGACCTCATTGACCCAGGGTTCTCTGGTTAAACTACTTCTGGCCAGGCACCCATCGGCTCCGTTGATCCTTGAGGCTGTTCCCTCTGGGGCACCCACATGGCAGGGCAGGCCACCATGCGACTGAGCTCCCTTTTGGCTCTGCTGCGGCCAGCGCTGCCCCTCATCCTAGGGCTGTCTCTGGGATGCAGCCTGAGCCTCTTGCGGGTTTCCTGGATCCAGGGTGAGGGAGAAGATCCCTGTGTAGAGGCTGTGGGAGAGCTAGGAGGGCCACAGAATCCAGACTCAAGAACACGGCTGGACCAAAGTGATGAAGACTTCAAACCCCGGATTGTCCCCTACTACAGGGATCCCAACAAGCCCTACAAGAAGGTGCTCAGGTGAGAGCTATGTGTGTGCATAGTCCCCAGACCCTGAACCTCAGTTTAGGGCTGCAGTAAGTCACTTGCCTCTGCTTTTCCATTGATCGCCATCCTGTTAGGCTCCATGAGATAATCTGTTGTCTTATTACCTATCATGGTTTATTCCTATTTTTTTCCCTCCTCCTCGGGTCCAAGGACGTCTCACTCATTGGTGTTAAATTAGTATTCAGTGTTCTTAAACAGGGCAGGATTTGCATCTAACCCATCTACTCCATACTTAGAAGACTCCCCTCCCCCAATATTTACAGTATTAGCTACTCATTGGGTACTCACTCCAGTAGCCAATTAATATGGATGAAGAGGTGTCTCCCTTCTCTTTTCTCAACTCTAATTCACTTGTTGCTAGGGGGATGTATATGCAGAACAAGCTGGGTTTGTAAAGATTAGGGAGTTGACCCCCTCATACGCTGGTGTCTCCACAGGACTCGGTACATCCAGACAGAGCTGGGCTCTCGTGAGCGGTTGCTTGTGGCTGTCCTGACTTCTCGAACCACACTGTCCACTCTGGCCGTGGCAGTGAACCGCACAGTGGCCCACCACTTCCCTCGGTTACTCTACTTCACCGGGCAGCGAGGGGCCCGGGCTCCAGCAGGGATGCAGGTGGTATCTCATGGGGACGAGCGGCCAGCCTGGCTCATGTCAGAGACTCTGCGCCATCTTCACACACACTTTGGGGCCGACTATGACTGGTTCTTCATAATGCAGGATGACACGTACGTGCAGGCCCCCCGCTTGGCAGCCCTTGCCGGCCACCTCAGTATCAATCAAGACCTGTACTTGGGCCGGGCTGAGGAGTTCATTGGTGCTGGGGAGCAGGCCCGGTACTGTCATGGTGGCTTTGGTTACCTGTTATCACGGAGTCTCCTGCTTCGATTGAGGCCACATCTGGATGGCTGCCGAGGAGACATTCTCAGTGCCCGTCCTGATGAGTGGCTCGGCCGCTGCCTTATCGACTCTCTGGGGATTGGCTGTGTCTCCCAGCACCAGGTAACAGCCCTTTCAAGTTAATTCCAGTCCCCTACAAGTTAAGTGACTTAGTGGCTGATCTCCAGGCTGGGTGCTGCTGGCTTCTTTCCATCATTTTTACCCTTCCTAGCCACTGGTCTGACATTTTGGCAGTCCCTTGCTCACCTTTGACAATAACAGAGCCCTGGAGTCATCAAAAGTAGCATCTTGTCAGGCAATCTCTGGCCAAGACAAACTTATGCCCCTCATCACCAGCCCCTCCGGTTCTCAGGGCTCCACCTCTTTTGAGCCATAGGAAGATCCCAAGTGTGGTCTAGACCAGAGTATTGGGAATATTCTCTGACTTGTGGCTTTTATTCCCTTGAGCAACTGGGATTCTTTGGGGGAAAGGAGTATCCTTAGTAGTCTACTTATTTTCTCCTTTCTGAAATCCCGAGCAGTGGAAGTAACAACTGAGGTTAAGGGAGACACTAGAATAAGCTCCTACTTCCCTCCATTCTAAAGTAGCAGGAATAGGTGTGAATGTCTGAGTGTGCCTAAGGGCCGTTTGTGACCAGCAGATCTCAGCGTGTGGCATTGATTGGTCTGATTGGTCCCTCTAGGGGCAGCAGTATCGCTCATTTGAACTGGCCAAAAATAGGGACCCCGAGAAGGAGGGGAGCTCGGCTTTCCTGAGTGCCTTTGCAGTGCACCCTGTCTCCGAGGGAAGTCTCATGTACCGGCTACACAAACGCTTCAGTGCTCTGGAGTTGGATCGGGCTTACAGTGAAATAGAACAACTGCAGGTGAGCTAAAGAAGAGCAGGTAGGCCAGAGAATCAGATGGAGGTTGAGATGTCCAGGCTTACAATTAACAGACAGCTGAGCAAGTGGGGAGGCTGTGCTAGGCTCAGTCTAATGGAGGAATAGAAAGAGGCTGACCATCCCTAAATTTAAAACAACTACTGGGAGAGAGGGATTTCTTGGATGTCTAGGTCAATAATACGATGAACTCCTGGAATGACTTGAATGCAGTTAAAGGGGTTTGCAGGTGAACTACGAGAATCAGGAGGCTCAGTACAGGTTTAGACAGAAGAGTTTTAGCTCCTCTCCAATAATTTCTCTCTACTGAGGAAGTAGAAATCCCAAAGTTCTTGAACTTCTGGAACTACCCTAAAAAGCCCAAGAGGAGAAGGTAGAATTCTCTGATTTAGTGAGGGGCTTGTCAGAGGTGGAGTATAGGGGAAAACAAGTTTCTGATTCAGAAGAGGATAGGAATAATTAGGGTATGGGAGAGAAAAGCTATTGAGCTTTATATTTCAGGATACTTTTACCTTTGTAAAAGCATATTTTCCACCTTTCCTTCTCACTGCAGTCATTTTTATTTTTTACAGATAAAAAATATAAATACAGGGAATTGAATGACTAACTAAGGGGCATCTCATGAATGTTGGCAGAGTTAGGACAAAACTCAGATCTTTGGGCTCTGAGCCTAGTAAAATCTGAGAGCCCAGGAAACTAGAGCTGGGTAGAATCTTAGACCTGCCCTAACTGTATTCTCTCGCAACCTAGGCTCAGATCCGGAACCTGACAATGCTGACCCCTGAGGGGGAGGCAGGTCTGAGCTGGCCCGTTGGGCTACCGGCTCCTTTCACACCGCACTCTCGTTTTGAGGTGCTGGGCTGGGACTACTTCACAGAACAGCACACCTTCTCCTGTGTAGATGGTGCTCCCAAGTGCCCACTGCAGGGGGCCAGCAGAGCAGATGTAGGTGATGCTGTAGAGACTGCTTTGGAGCAGCTGAATCGGCGCTATCAGCCCCGCCTGCGCTTCCAGAAACAGCGGCTACTCAACGGCTACCGGCGCTTCGATCCAGCCCGGGGCATGGAATACACCCTAGACTTGCTGTTGGAAGCTGTGACTCAGCGGGGACACCGGCGGGCACTGGCCCGCAGGGTCAGCCTCCTGCGGCCACTGAGCCGTGTGGAAATCTTACCTATGCCCTATGTCACTGAGGCTACCCGGGTACAGCTGGTATTGCCACTTCTTGTGGCCGAAGCTGCTGCAGCCCCTGCTTTCCTTGAGGCCTTTGCAACCAGTGTTCTGGAGCCACGTGAACATGCATTGCTTACCCTGTTGCTAGTCTATGGGCCACGGGAAGGTGGCCGAGGGACCCCAGATCCATTTCTCAGGGTGAAGGCTGCAGCAGCTGAGTTAGAACGGCGGTATTCTGGGACGAGGCTGGCCTGGCTCGCTGTGCGAGCTGAGGCCCCTTCCCAGGTGCGGCTCATGGATGTGATCTCGAAAAAGCACCCAGTGGACACCCTTTTCTTCCTTACAACCGTGTGGACGAGGCCTGGCCCCGAAGTCCTCAACCGCTGCCGCATGAATGCCATCTCAGGCTGGCAAGCCTTCTTTCCAGTCCATTTCCAGGAGTTCAACCCTGCCCTATCACCACAGAGATCACCCCCAGGGCCCCCCGGGGCTGGCCCTGATTCCCCATCCTCTCCTGGTGCTGACCCTTCCCGGGGTGCTTCTGTAGGGGGCAGATTTGACCGACAGGCTTCTGCTGAGGGCTGCTTCTACAATGCAGACTACCTAGCAGCACGAGCTCGGCTGGCTGGTGAACTGGCAGGCCAGGAAGAGGAGGAAGCCCTGGAGGGGCTGGAGGTGATGGATGTTTTCCTCCGGTTCTCAGGGCTCCACCTCTTTCGAGCCGTAGAGCCAGGGCTGGTGCAGAAGTTCTCACTGCGGGACTGTAGCCCACGGCTCAGCGAGGAACTCTACCACCGTTGCCGCCTCAGCAACCTGGAGGGGCTGGGGGGCCGCGCCCAGCTTGCCATGACTCTCTTTGAGCAGGAGCAAGCCAACAGCACTTAGCATACCTTTAGGGCCCTATACCTCCTTATAGTCCCCTCTTCTGCCTTCACCCCAGGAGGGCAAGGCATGATGGATGGACAGGTGGAAAGCTTGTTGCTGTATTTTTAAAATACGAAAATGTTATTAAAAGTGTCTTATACCAAATGGTTTTTAGGTCTAGGGGAAATGGAGAAAGGAGAAGACTATCAGGGAGGAGTGTGGGCTTTTTCAGGGGGACCACTGCCTCCCCCTTCCCTCTCTCCCTCTCTCCCTTCTTCTCTACACAGTTTCCAATAATCACACGGCTGCTATTAGATGAATGACCTTTAATCCAGTCCCGCAGCCTCACCCCAAAGGTGTTAGAGGAGTGCTGGCAGGGCCCTGGGGCACAGGACCCTAGCCCAGAAGGTCCATAGTGGTGCTTGTTCAAAGGGGTTCCTAAGTGTTGCGCACAACCAGCGACTGCTCCAGTTCCTGCCTGCGCTGCTGGATCTTTAGAGAAAAAGTAGGAACAGGGTTACGGTATTCCCAGTGAATAATCAGGACAACCCTCAGCCACCCTGACTACCCTCCTTGCCTTGGAAGAGCACCTGGGGGCAGGGAGAGCTGCTAAATGGTGGAGGTGGGTATAGTGGAGAAGTTTCCAAATGTGGAGTTGGCCAGGGCAGCTAAAAGAGCTGAGAAGGGAGGCTTCTCCTGGAGTGGAAAGGGGAGGCGTGAAGTACAAGGGCCTCTCCATACCTTGCAGTAGAAGTAGCGGCTGACAGCTTCCTGGGACCAGGGCTGATGGTAGAACTCAGCCCGGCGTTCCTCTTCAGGGTTGCCTGCTACATCTGTCATCACCTGGGAGGGAGCAGTGGGGATCATCCCTAAGCCCAGAACCATCCCACCCTGCACCAGCGTTCAGCATTTACTATCTTTCCAAATGTGCTTGTCTTCCACTCCAGTAATCCCCGAGTCTCCCTCTTCACCTTGAGGTCCCGGCTCTGGGAACGGAGCAGGTCTTGGACATAGCCTTTGGGGTCTCTGGAGAAGCTTAGCATGAAGTCCCTCTGGATCTTGAGCTGGTTTATGGACTCAATTGTCTCATGGATCTACAGGTCGAAAGACAGATGCTCTCAACCTGGCCTTGGTGATAATGGGAGAGTAGGGTAAAAGGAGAATGGTGGGAAGTAGAGGGAGGAGGGAATTCACTCCTATTCATTTGAAGGGCAATCCTTAGAGCTCCTGATTCCTTTAAAGTCCCAGGGAAGAAGCAGGGTGGGGGTGGACAGAGCTAAACTTGTAATGAGGTTGAACTCCATGCAGCAATAGAAGGGCCATTTGTCCCTTTTATCTCTCCATAGGTCCATGCTCTAGTCTATTCTAGGTCTGTATTTTGTCATTTCTGGGTTAATGGCCCACTCTAGCTCTGGGTTAATACCCTATGCCATCTCTGGGCTCTCTGGCCTCACCTTACTGTCCAGAGCGCTGATTTCCTGCTGATTAGCTGTGGATAGGAGGAAGCTGCTCATCTGCCCCTTCAATGGCTCCTCCACCTCCACATCAATGTCATAGCACGCTGTCTTCTTCTGATCTGATGGGTCCACACTGCCAGGGAAGTCCAGCCCTTGGTGTCCACCATGCCTCCACAGAGGCCGAGGACACAAGGGTTGGAGCAGATCCAGAAGGGAAGGGAGGAGAGATGGGAGTAGGAGGAAGTGGGAGGGCAGGGAAGGCAAGGTGAGAATAAGATAATTCCCTGTCTGAGAAGGAAGTTGGGGTCACCTTACCTGATAACGTGGTTGATGACAATTGGGTCAGGGGGCAATAGCAGAGCTGTGAGGCGCTGGGGAATCTCAGAAAACTTCAGGCGGGGACAGTCAAAAATCTGAAGCAGAAGAAGAGAGCAAAACTCCTGTTCTAGATCCTTCCATTCTGGAAGGGCTGCAAGAAGCTAGAACTAAGGCCAGTTCCTCAGTGCTCATGGAGATGGGACTGGGATGGGTGGTGGTGGAATGCTAACAAGGAAGGTCAGTGTAGTGCAGTGTTGAGAACTTCGGCCATGCATCTGCCTACTTAGGTATAAATCCTGCTTCCATCACTTACTGCATGACCTTGAGCAAGTTAATAACATCTTAGGCCTCGGTTTCCTCATTTTTAGAGTGAAGATAATAATAGTACCTATCTCACAGGGTTGTTGTGAGAATTAAATGAATTAATATATGTAAAGTGCTTGGAGCAGTGCCTGGCCCATGGTAAGTGCTCAATAAATGTCACTGCTATTCTTATTCTTCAGGTTTACCTGCTGTGCTTATTTTTAAATGCATTAATAATAACCTCACTTTGGTAGAATTTTGACAAATCACTTTCACAGCAATTTGAATTTCCTAACTGCCCAGTGGGTTAGATGAGACAGGCATTACCACTCCACTTCACAGATAAGGAAAAAGACTCAAATAGCTAAGTAACTTATCCAGTTTAGACCCAGGACTAGAACCCAGCTGTTGGCTTTGTAGAGTTCTGGATCGTCCTAACTTGGGGAGGGTTTAGTGCAGATGTGGCTAAAATGAACTGGCTGCAGCATGGGACTAATTCATGATAAAGCCTGGACTAGAACCCTGGTCTCTTGACTGCAAGACCATGAGTATGGACTGCTTCTGATAAAACAGGAACCTGGAATGGATGAGTGGTCATTACCTTATTAGAGGTCATTCCCCTGCTGGATAACTCTGCCTGCTTCCCAGATCCCTGGATTCAGGAGAGAGGTTACCTGCTGGAAATACTTGTCCCCATTGATGTATTCTTTGTCGTGGGAGTCCTGCAGCCTGTTGGTCTTCACGTACTGCCACAGGGCCTGGACAATGGCTGAGCGGCTCTGCGTGTGCAACCCGAGCAGCCGGGCCAGGCGGGGATCCAGTTTGAACTGAGGCGGCTGGGAAAAGGTGACCATGAAAATTAGATAAAGAGGGAGTGGGAAGAGCTCAGGGCCAGGCAGCTTGGGAATGAGGGATATATTGCCTGGGCTCCTTGGGATCATCCTTTTGGTGTAGAGAGGACAGTGGGGTTTCTTGAGGCCTAGGCCCATCCTGTGTAAGGAAAAAGGTGTGGGGGGGCAAGGGCTGGCTATGCCTGGGCATGGGCAGGCCTGGAATGGCGTTTGCAGGGTGGTGAGGGCAGGCACAGACCTGGTAGTCCAACATAAGGAGCAGGGTGCAGCGTACACTCAAGTCCCCTGGCCGCTTCACCTGGAATCCATCTGTCTCCTGGGTTGTGGGTGTCCGGTGCCACTATCCAGGGGATAAGAGTTGGGTCACTATCATAGACCCATCTGGATTTGTGGGGCCTGGGGCTCATCTCTGACCTGAAATGGTGGGTCCCTTAAGGAACTTGGGCCTGTGAAAGGGTGGCAATTCAAGGGCAGAAAGAGTCTTACCTCAACTAGGTGGTTGTCAGGGCCATAAAGGTCTTTGTCCAGCTCAATGACCAAACTCTTGAAGAAGGAAGAGAACTTCCGCTTCTGCTTGCTGGGCTGTGAGAAAGGAACAGGGACCGTGGGGGCAGAACAGGGACCATGGGGGCAGAATGAGGCAAAGTTGAGAGTAGGGTGGGGCTTGTAGGGTGGGGCAGCATGGATAGATAGATACAATCCTCTTCACCCACAACTGTCTCTCTAGGCCCACCCACCACTGGCCAGGGCTGACACCCTAGCCCTTAGTATAAACATTTAGTTCTGTCTCTCAACTCAGCCCCATACCCACCCCAGGACACCTGGAGAGACCTGGGCCAGGACGTACGTCATCCAGGAGTTTCCCCTCTACCCGAAGCTCCCAGGAAGCAATGCTGCCATCAGAATCCTCAGCATCGGGCTTCGCAGGGTTAAAAGTATTGGAGATATAAAGACGCAGCTTCCGCTTTTGCTGTAGAAATAAACAGAACAGTACAGAGCGAAGACTGTGTGCTCCCCCCCCAGAGCAACCCTGCTTTCCCATTTTGGGAATGGTACATAGAGCCCTATTCCTATCCCCAAACTACAGCACCTTCATTGGCCTCTTCAGAGCCTCCTGGATGTCCACCCGCTTCCGCATGATGGTTTGATCCAGTTTCCTCTCAAATGCTAGGAGGTCCATGTAAGCCTGGGACTCAGGAACCAGCTCCCGAATCTGAAGGAGCAAGGAGAAGGAATCAAGGGCTCAACAAATCTTGTAACATGGAATGTGGGAGTATCAGTCAATCCTAGCGTGTCATGCGATCCCAGGATACAAAGCATGTGGAGGGGAGTGATCCAATTTCAGGGCAAGGACTTTTGAGAGAGCCATATCCATCCATCCATCAGCCTCAATGTGCAGAGATAAAAATTGCTCTCTAGGGGAGGAGGTAGCAACTGGGGAGGCTCATCTTGTTATCCCCTTGTCATATAGCTGCTGGGCTTCCCTTGGGTCTCTGAAAAGTGGTTAGGGGCTCTGGAGTCCCTGAGACAATTGGTGGTTGCTTGCCTCTACCCTGGCACCTCACCCAGTGCCTGCACCTGATGTCCAAACCATGTACTCCATACCCAGCTCGGCCCGGGTCCTATTATGATGGCTGTTACCTCTGGTCAGCTTCTGTTTCCTTCACTCCACCTACCAGCATCTGATCCCCTAGCTCTTGTCCCTCTTTGTTCCATGCTTTTGTCTTAGGACCACTGGAATTTAATCCACAGAACCCCAGGCCAAGGATTCTAGCCCTTGTGGCTCCGTTCCTTCCCTCCGCCCCACCCCCCTCTCCCTCTAGCCTGGGGAGCTTCACTTCTTAATTAGCTTTTTAAACAAAAAGTGAAAGTGACTGTGATGCTGAAGCTTTGCTCCTGAGGGGGAGGGGAGGGGCAGCACAGGGGGAAGAGAGGAGGCGGAGCAGCAAAGGGTGGGGGGCTGGCTGGGGGCTGCTGTGAAAGGCACTCACCCTTTGAGGGAGGATTTTGTCAGCCATCTTCCTCCTCTTGGCACTGTACATTTTTTAAAGAAAAAACCAGGTTACCATGGTGACAGATCTGGGAGTAACGAGGCCACCTGCTAAATTATCCCGACATCTCCGCCAGCCTGGCTGAGGTTCCCACAGCCCGCTCGTCTGCCCGCCCAAGGGGCTACGGTGGTGTGTGTGGAACTGGCGCTCTGTCCTCCTGTGGGAAGCATCCATTCTCTGGCCTGGAAGCCCCCTTCCATCTCACCACATCCACAGGACTGGAGAAATTTAGATTTAGGAGGGGATGGGGGAGGAGGAGGTGCCAAAAGATATGAGCTGCAGAAGTGTTTGAGGGAAGCTGGGGAGGATATGGGGAACAGAGGTGGGGAGGAAGGAGAGAACAGGTTCTGAGGACTTTTTTTTTTTTTGCTAAGCAGGGGGCAGACATTCTAGTTCCGAGGTGGACACAGCCAACCATCCCCGGCCCCCAGTCCCTGGAGCCGGAGGTGATGGCGTGAAGCCAGTGAGGACTTGCAGCTCTGCCACGCTGGGCTCCGTAGGGGACGCTGATGGGCAGAGGAGCGTTCATACATGTGGACCACCTGCTAACATGGCAAGGGACACACCACACAGTGATCCAGAGTGTGTGTGGATGCGACTGAGGACTAGGAACTAAAGAACAAGGGCCAAATGGGCTGGACCTGGGTGAGAAGCTGGGATTTGGACTCTTCTGGACTCGCTAGCTGCTTCGGACCCCCAAAACCATCCCAGGAAAACCTTGACAGGTGGAGATTAGAGATTAGAGCACAGGCTAGAGGATGGCTCCAAACTGCCCCCGTGTGGTGTTCTCAAGCACAGCGCCCTCCCTGTTCAGAATTCTATTCCAAGGCTAGGCAAACAGCTTTCATTAAAGGTGTGATTTGTTTAAAACAAATTATCTATGTGAAACTCTACATTTATACTAGATAGTTCAGGGAATTATTATTTACTGTATAAAAGAACGATTCACTTTGCACAAGAATTCATCTTGGGATTCCTGTAAATGGTGTTTTCCTTGATGTGTAAAAAATATTTTATAATGAGGTAAAATGCAGATTATACCTTTTATAGGAATCCATCTGTTGTGCAAATGGAAGCATGTGTGCTTGGCTAAATACTGAAATCCAGAGGGAAATCTTTCTCACCAAGCTCCAGCATGGACTTTTGGGGTACCACCAGGAGGCTCAGAAAAGGAGGTGGGCTGGCCCAGGTGGCTTGGGGCAGATCTGGTGCAGAGGACCGAATATAGTACTTCTTTAACCTCTCGGCGCACACAAATCACCCGAGAGTATGGCTAGGTAGAAGAGATGCTCCTAGATCGCCCACCCACAGGGCAAATTCCCCGGCTTTGCCCCCGGGTTTAGAGGTTATGGCCTGGAGGCATTTTTAACTGTCCAGTTTGGGAACTCTGAGGAAGGTCGCCCGGAGAAACACGCTTTGAGACACACAGCCCTAAAACTTCTGCCCTCACTCCTGCCAGCCCAGCCCCACCCTAAAGACGGAAGCATCCCCCAGAACCTGGGGATAAGGAATGGAGGGAGGGACTGAGCAGGTGGCAAGGAGAAGGGCAAGGGGCGCATGCAGGAAAGGGGTATTGGCTGCCAACGGCTGCAGCCTCAGACGACTGTGGGAACACAAAGGAACCAGACCAGTGCCCGCTCAGCAACTCGTTTAAGCCCACCTCCCCTGAGGGCACCCCATCCAGGATTACTCATTCCTTGTTAATCATTCTTCCTCACCCTTCTCCTGTTACTCCTGCACCTCGTCGCTGCGGGTCCTGACTTCCTGCCCCTTCACACCCCCCTCGGCCGCTGGGTCCCCCCACTCACCTGCGGCTCCGCGCGGGGGCGGTGGGCACCGGCTGGCCCTGGCTCTGTGCCTGGCTCTGCCCGGGCGGGGGCGCTGCTCGCTTGCGGGCGGGCTCCATGCCCGCGGGGGCCAGGCCGGGTCGTACAGCAGGGCTGCCCATGTACGGGGAACCCGGGGGGCCCATGGGCGCCCCCTGGTGGGGCATCCGGGCTCCAGACGGCATCCCGGGGCGCTGGCGGGGGTGGGGGTGGGGTGGGGTGTAAAGCAGAAACAGGCACCCGCCGGTCAGACCAAGGCCCCGGCTCCAGACGCGGTGAACCGGCCGCTCCTCCCGCAAGACCCCCCGCTTGTGACCCTGATCCCGCCGGGTGTGAGTGATCGGTGGGAGGGGCAGGGGCGTCGGAATCTGCGCGGCACGGGCGGAGGTGGCTTTGCGTCTCGCTCAGGAAGCTAACTGAAGCCAGGCAGATGCACCGGGCATCACCTTGCCTTGGATGTGCGGCAGGCACCGCAAAAATTAATGTTAACGGCGCCTTTCAACCTTTTCAAAGCATTTTCACATCCACATGCTCCTCTGTAAGGCAGACCGAGCAAGTACTTTCATCCCCACTTGATAGATGAGGTAACTGTGGCTCAAGGAGAAAATCGGCCTCACCAAGGTCACACAGCTCATCCTAGCAAAGGCTGTACCTGAACCTGTTTCCTGATGGGACAAGGGCTTTTTTGCTCTCTGCTGCTTTATTCTAGTTAGGGGCTGATCCCTGCTCTGACTACTTTTTTATTCCCTCCTTCCCATTCTTCACTTCCTGGGCTGTTCTGCATTGCACTCTTCTCATCTCAACCCACTCATCTCTCTGGGCCCCTGCTTTTGACCCCAAACCCCACTTCTTTTAGGCTGACTCCAAGGCTCCACACCCAGGTACCAGAGCTTTACTAACTTTGCCCACCCCCAGAATTTGCTTCCAAGATTAAGGCTGGATGTAGGGCAGGTGGCACCCTTGGGTGGGAGAAGCTGGGGCTGGGAGGAGCGGGGAGAGCTGGGGCTAGTCATGGAGCTGCCAAGCAGACCTGGGGTAGGTCAAAGTGGCAGCATTGTGTCTTACATCTCTCTCTACTCCTGTCTACTGACCTCACCAGAGAGAGTCCTAACCTTACAGACCACCTCCACTTCCCACTCCAACCCCAGTGAGGCCAGAGGTCAGGATTCAAAGGAGGCCAGGGAGAAGGAGAGGAAGCTGCAATCATTCTCTTGCCACTATCCCTGGGTGGTCAGATGGGATGTAAATGACATGCAAATGAGTCAAAGTGAAGTGCTCCACATGCTTTTAAACCCCAATTGTCCAGATTCCACAAGAGGGAGTGAGGAGGGCTATAGGGGATATCAGGGGCTGTAAAGTAGAGGGTGGGTGGGATGGGGACTGGAACAAGGAGAGCAAGGAGATCCAGGAGCAAGGAATGCAGACCCCTTGCCTCTGTTATCTTTTAAACAGTACCTACTTCACCCCCCAGGGGCACAATTGCCACCGGACACAAGCAGGAGCCTGGACCCTGGGCTTGAGATTCCACTTCCAACTGCCAACTCTCCCTACCCCTAATGTGCCTCCTACCCCCAGCCAGCCAGCTGTCTCTGCTCATCTCTCCCACAGTGAAACCTGCTGGTTCACGTGCCTGCCTACCCCCGCCCCCCACCTGACCCTGTCACTCACACTTCCAGGGTGGCAGGCCAGAATTGGGCCCAGGCCCTGCCATTCTCCACTGGCATAGATAGGACCATGGGAGTAGGACTGGGGGGCTCTTAGCCACCCAAGAACTGAATCTCTGAATTGGTCATATAAAAAAAAAAAAAATCACCTCTCTCTCTCCTAGAAGGGCCTTTTAAAAGGGAATCCCCCTAGCAGCAAGGTTAGGACTGGTAACTCACCTGGCAGACACACACACTCCCTTGGGAAGTTATTCCCAGAGATCCTTGGGGCTGGATAGGCTGCCCCAGGGAAGCCCCTTCTTTCCTATCAGGTGCTCTCCCCATTGATCAAGTCCAGGGATGCCAAAGAGCCCCCAGAGAACTGTACCAGTTATCAAAGCCACCCCCACAAAAGGCCAAGATTCTAGAGACCCTGGCCTCCCACCCCGAGAAGGTGCTGTCCTTGGGGTCACAACCAAATTTGGCCAGAGTAAACCTGACTGCCTCCTCTCTATATTGAGCTTCCAACCCCAGCACCTAACCCCAGTCCTGGAGGCCCTGTCATCTCCCAGCACCTGAGTCATCCTTATCCCATTCCCACTACCCTCCACAGCCCTCCCAACCTGGCCCCCTGCTGACTCAGCTCAAGCTTCCCATTTCCTGGGCTCCTGTAGCCTCCCTACAAGCCTTCACAGCCTCCTGTGGCAGGGCAGTGCTGTTCTGTCCCTTTGATTTCTAGGCCTGATGTCCCCATCTCCAGCCCTTCCTTCACACCTTTGAGGCTTTAAGCACATCAGCTCATGGTGGCTGAGTCTGCCAAGGGGATCCTCAGACTCCTTAGCTTGGTGTCTGTCCCTAGAAAGGGCTTCTCCCTGAACCTGATGGCAAAGACCACCCACAAATCCCCATTGCCCCCCTGCCAGGATGCAGTGGTTGCTCATGACAGAGATTCCTGCTCACAGTGCCTCCAGGGTCACCTGCCCCTTGCTCCTGGGATACAACCAGAGAGGGATACTATCTCAACCCAGGAACAGACAGCCAGCCCAGTCAATGCCATGCCCCTCACCTCGATCCCCCCCGGCAGAGGGAACACCTAGGCCCCCATGTCTGATTCAGAGGGGACCCTCCCTCACTCGGGATAGTCCCCAGGTCCTACCCACAGCCCCTGACAAGAACCGGTACAAATGCCTCTCCCTTTCCCGCCTGCGGACCCATACCCTGCCAGCCGCCTGACGTGTTCGGGTGACAGGGGCAGTGGCACAGTCCTGGGGCTGGGCCGTGGACCGGCGCGCCCCTCAACTAGAGGGGTGAGAGCCAGGGAGCGCCCTCCCGGCCCCTCCCGATCATCCCTCCATTCAGCCAGAGCCAGCTCACTCACCCTCCCCCGCTAACTTTCCCCCACTCACCACCCCATGGACCAGAAACTCAAAAAGTTTGCTTTTCGTGGCTTTGCGCGCCCCTCCGGTAACTTCGTCCGCAGCCATCGGGGTGGGCTCAGCGGCTCCTCTCACTCACTCTCTCT
>JAQZBX010058252.1:6898-17882 GCA_029593785.1 Cabassous unicinctus
AAACCCAATCCCATGGGTGTGAACCCATTTCTAAATGGGATTTTCAAGATACTTTTAAAGTTAAGCAAAACTAAACATAGTGAGTCTCAATAGAGTATGACTGGATTTCTTATAAGCAAAGAATATTTGGGCACAGAGGAAGAATCCATAAGAGAAGATAGAATCAGACAGATTGCCAAGTTATGAAAGCAGAGATCGGGCAGCCACCAGAATGTTTCAGACTCACAGAAAACATCGCTTACCAATGCCTTGATTTTGGAATCCTATCCTGCAACATTGAGACAATGACTTCTTGTTGTTTAAGCCAAACAGTTCTGAGACATTTTGTTAGAGCAGCCTTAGCAAAGTGAGATACAAGACTAAATTATTGATTCATACTTTGAGATTCAGTAATTATCCTTCTTGAATTAAAAAATCTAAATATGCCTTTTGATGAGAGTGAAATTAGTAAGCCAAATAAGTACTCACAGAAAAATACAGACGTACAAAGATGAAATTAAAATTCAACCATGAATATATCATTTTAAAGTCACCACTGAATTTGATTTATATTTCTCTGTCTCTTTATCACATATATATACTTTATTGTGATTATGTTGGGAATATGGAAATTTACTGTAAATATAAGGAATAATTTTAGGTATTGACAGAAAGTGATAAAAAATTACAAGAAATCCTCCATTGAATAATCTCAAATGCATTCTTTCACATTAAGATTTCTGTGCTTAAGAAAGACAGCTTTTTTCCTATTGGAAAAATAACACAGTTTTTAAAAAATATGTAAAAGAACAAACAAAATGCTGACCTATTGGTCAGCATTAAAGAGATCTCTCTTTGCCTAAAGACATATATATTTTCAGACATAAACAGGTCAAGAGAACAAGTCCTGGAAAGAAGTAAGAAAGGGAGAAAGAAAGAAAGGAAAACAGGCAGAGGAAACTTTAAAACTCTATATGTTACAATTAATTTTACATAGAAATGTAACAAAAATACATAAGAATAATTAGAAGTTGAAACAAATGAAATTATTGTGTATTTTAATTACTAATCTGTCTTTTTAATGCTTAACAATTATATTTTGAAATGAATAATGAAATATAGTGAGTTTTTATATTTGCCTAAATATTTCAAGTCTATTCATCTTGCTATCAGAGATTAAAGAAACAAAAATCATAGCTATAATTCTTATCCTCTTCCATTTACAATTTTATTTATATAATTATTTGAATTTTATTGCAAAGTTTACATTTAATTTCTAATTTATGATAACTTGCAGGATAATTTTCTCTACATTAAAAATGACACAGGGAAGTGGATGTGACTCAAGCAATTGGTCTCCTGTCTACCATATAGGAGGTCGAGTGTTCAATTCCCAGGGTCTCCTGGTGAATGGCAAGCTGGCCTGTGTGTTGAGCTGGTTTGAATGGAAAGTTGGCCCATGCAGAGTGCTGGCCCACATGGAGTGCTGGCCTACACAGACAGCTGGCACAGCAAGATGATGAAACAGAAAGAGACAGAGAAGATAGATAATAAGAGACCAGGGAGCTGAGGTGGCACAAGAGTTTGGGCACCTTTCTACACTTTGGGATGTCCCAGGAATGGTTCTTAGTGCTGCCTTAAGAAAAAAAAGCAGACAAAAGAATACACAGAGAGCAGACAGTGAGCACAAAGCAATGAGGAGGGGAGAAATAAATAAATAAATAAATATTTTAAAAAATGATATAACATGCAGTGCCAATATTTATCCACAAAATACTAGAAGGATCACCATTCCTGTATTAATATTGACTCATTTATTATTTTCTCCACTATATTGAATGCCTGATGAGTTCCCTTACAAATTAATGCCTAACAATATAGAACCTTGGTTGCTTAGAAAGTTATGTAACAAATTTGAAAATCTTTATTCATTTAATTTGACATTGTGAACCTATGTATTACATTCTCCTATATCATTTTTTCTTTATTTCTAGTTCATTTAAACTATTTTCTAAACATTATCTAACAAGATGCCTGAGTGATTTTGGTATAGTTAACCATTTTGGAATTCCAATTTTTTAAAGTTTTATTTCTGTATGTTAGCATAAATGGGATTCACTGGGACATGGAGACTGATGATTGCAGGCAGGAAATTTTTTGAGGAGATCTCTCAGCAGTGGGGGTCTGAAGAATAGGCTTCAGCCTGCCCCTGGAAGGAGTTATGAATTTATATAGTACTTCAAAAGGTGAGGAAATATTAATCGGCAAGAGGGGGGTTAAGATTTGTGTATGAATTAGGGACTAATAGGTGACCATAGAAGTGAATTATTTCCCTTGTATGGTTAATGGGGTAATGGGCTAGGGAGTAATGTACTCTTGGAATGTAAGAGGGGCTGATGGAGCCTTGGTCAGGAGGGAGAGGAGATTCTTATTTTGCTTTGCTCCATTGCCTTTGTTCTTGTGAGGAGATGGTTGGTTGCATTTATGCATATAGGCTATGGTTTGTTCAGTCAAGTAGGTCATGGATGCGGGTTGCCTTTCTTTATATCACAGTCTGTTAATCATACATTGTGAACCTCATAATAGGGAATCTCTACCACTGTACTTTTCCTCACTTTTCCCATTTCTTTTCTGAATTAATCATGTGAATCCATTTTATTCTGTTTTGTCAAAATTGCATATTTGATCAGTTTTTATTATAAGCTCTTTTTTTTCCTTTGGTTTGTATTCTCTTTCAGATATTCTGATACTTGTAATTTATTTTGATAATTTACAACTATTTTCCTATAAATGTCCTGAGTCTTTGACATTTCTCTTATGATGTGTGCTCTTATAGTAATCACATTTAGCCCTATTGCACTTTTAGAGAGTCTGAAATAATGTAGTGTTTGAATGCCCAGTCTTTAGAGCAGACTGGAGGAATTCACAAGTGGGTTCCATTATTCATTTACTCTATAATACTGGGCAAATTAATTAACCCATCTCTACAACATTTTACTCCACTGTAAAATTGAAATAATGCTTGGACCTGTTTCTTAGGAGAATTTTATATATAATTTGAGTTTATACATCTAAGATGCATAGAACAGCATCTGGAAAATTATAAGTGAATTTCATCTTTTTAATATTTCCTTCTACAGAGGAGATCATTGAAATATTATCTCCAAAGGATGTTAGCAAAAGTTGTTTTGTCTGAGGTACTGAGGTAGAACATTGGCTCTAAACATTTGGAAAATCTTTTGGAATAAGGGATTGATTGAAAATTAAAACAATTTTCCAAGTGAATCGAATCAAATGTGGGACTGGGAGAAATTTTGGAGAGATTTTGCAGAAATAGTCGATTTTAATCAATCCCATATAATTAGCCATTACCCTTTAAATTACTGCTTGTGAAAGAGAAGAAATATATACATTCCCAACATTCACAAATTTGAATTTTTACTTTTCACCACATTTTTAAAAGACTATCTTCCTCTTCAGCATTTTCTTAATTTTATTACCTAATAATGCTATCTCTACATTTCCTTTTCTTATTTTGCCAAATCAAAACTTTGGGAAATAGCATTAGTTATTACGTCTAATATTATGTGTACCCTTGTCTGTGCAGTAAGAGAACAAAGAACTTTTGAACACACTCTTTTTCCCATGATGCATGGGAAGGTAACATATCTTTTACTGATCACCCTAGTAAAAAGTGATAGAGAAACGGTTAAACCCTGACAATCTAATTAACTCCAGAACATTGTTGCTAATGATTGCTGTTTCCCTTCATTCACTCAATATGCATATTTCCTTCAGTTAAACAAAGTGGCAATTAGTATATTCAACCTGAGTAAATATGTAGAAAACTTACTATTTGTACTGTGTCCTGTTTTTGTCACCTTTGAGTGCAAAACTTTTTCTACAATAAATCTTCAGGGAACTTGTTTGTAGAACTTAAGTTAGAAAATGTGAAATGGAGCCATCCCTTCAGAATAAAGTTTTTATTTTTTTTATTTTTAAAGATGCTTTAGATTGCATAAATATTGCATAAAAATGTAGGGGATTCATTAGTGTGGTACATTTGCTACAATTGATGAACACATACTGAAGCATTGCTACAAATAGTGGACTATAGTTTACATTATAGTTTACACTCTGCCCAGCACAATTTTATAGGTTATGACAAAATGTATAAGGGCCTGTATCTATCATTGCAATTTTTATACAGGAGGTCCACAGACTCTTAGGAAAGGATGGAGAGCCAGGAGTTTCTGGACAGAATATTATTGCATATAATTGACATCATGTCATCCAATATGTTGTTCACACTTTACAAAACTGAGATGATTTCTGAGATTCATCTTTTTGCCACAGTGATCCATAATACAAAAAAAGGTTATCAATCATTTCCACTAATTTCAGAGATATAAGTCCAAGTACAGAAAGGCCTCCATTCTGTGTTATGAGTTAATCAGCTTTATATCTAAAATGGTACTAGTTATGTAGTATCAAATTGAGGATATAATAGGTTGAATCATTTTCTTTGTCTTGTTGTTGAGATGATCTCACGAAGCCTCTCCCATATTATATAGCTCTTATTTTGTCAAGGTGAAGACTATAACCCCATTTTCTCTAAATTCTTTGTAATTTGGAAACATGCATAATTCACTTTTGCAAGCTAAGAGGGATACTGTTTAATTTGTGCCTAAAGAACAATTTTGTTTTATGAATTTCAACTGAAATAAAAATGTATCTTTAAAATTGTGGAATAACATAATGTAGAAGAGAAAAAGTGGAGGTATATCTTTATATTGCCCAAAGGGAAAAAAAAAACCATAGAATTATATTCAATAAAAATAACTTTCTAAAATAAAGATAATATTGACTTTTCTTTCTTTATTTTGTACATTTAATAATTGAAAATATAAACAATTATAAACTAAAAAGTAAACACAGATGAATAAATTTATACATTTAACAATTAAATGTAATCGATACATATAATTTTTTTTTTGAAGCAAACAATATGTTTCACAATATATTTGGTTCATAGTAATGCATTCATACAGTATTTGTCCTTTTGTGTCTGGCTTGCTTTGCTCCATGACATGTATGTTTTTGTGTTTTGTGTTGTCATTCAACTCTCTGAGCCCCTGCTCAATTTTTTCCATTCTTTTCCCTCTCGGTTCTTTTCTCTCTTCAATTTTAGCTGCTCTGCATTCAGTATCACTTATTCTTTCTTCTTTCATTTCGAGTCTGTTGTTGTATGCCTCAAATATGTTTTGACCTCACCTATTGTGTCTTTCATTCCCATGGATTCCGTAACTTTTCTGTTCAGAATTTCAAATTCTTCTTTGCATTTGCTCAATGTATTCTTGATATCATTTATCTCTTTAACTGTATTGCCTTCCAACTCATTAATTTGATTTTGAAAATTGTCCTCATCTCGCTGATTAGTTCTCTCAAATTCTGCATCTTTTCTGGGACTTTGATGTATTCCCTTGCTTGGGCCATGTCTTCTATTTTCTTAGTATGGCTCATAATTTCCTCCTGGTATTTAGGCATCTGGTTAGGATGTAGTTTACTCAGATGCTCAATATCTTTCCCTTTTATAGGAATTTAGTGGCAGAAGGCTGTGAGTTACAACAGCTCTTTGATTTTTGGCTTGACCTGGATTGTTAGGATTGTCCTGCTGGTTGCACAAAACTGGGCACTAGACTCAGTAATTGGTTGTAGAGTCACTTCCTAGGGCTTTGGGCAGGGAGACTACAGAGGCCAGGAAAAGCCTCTCCCACGTATTTTAAATTTTCTTGTGTGCACTTCCTTGGTCTGCCAGGAGATGGCGCTCATTGGCAGCTCTTAATTCAATGCCTGTTCGGAGTGTATTTGTTGTGACACAGACCAGATTAATGTGATAGAGCATCCTGTATGGAGGCTAAAAGCCTTGAAATTCAAACCTTCGGAGACTGTTCTCCAGTCTTTTCTGGTAGCCCTCTCCCTTTTCCCAGCTAGGAAATATTTCCACTCTATTCTGAGTCCTCAACAATCAGTCCCTGTTAGTAGAGGAGGAGATTGGGAGGTTTGTATATCTTTAGCCACTTTCAGGCTCCAAGGCAAACAATGGTGCAGCCCCACCCAGCATGGAAGAGCTCTCAGAACATGGCAGACCAAACCTGCAAGTCAAAAGCTGAGTCAGCCCCAGGATCTCTCTCCCCTCTTTTGTAGAGTCCTCAACAATTAGTCCAGGCAAGGAGAGAGGGAGATTGCGAGGGTCAGACTTCTCCAGTCCATCATCGGCTCCCAGGGCAAACCACTGTGTGGTTCCACCTGACCTGGAAGTGTCTGTGGGGCACCACAGCCCATATTTGTGGGTAAGAACTTGAGTTAGCTTTAAGCTGTGTCCCTCTCTCTCCCCTTTCCTGGAGTGGTAGATCTATGGAGACTCCTTTGTCTGTAGTTGCAGACTCAGAGACCTGAGAATTCTAAAGAGTCTTTAGTGTTGGAGAGGGTGCCAGCAGCAGCAGCTGCTGCTGGTTCTAACCCATGGTTCTGTCATTGTGATTTCCCTGTTTTGTTCCTCTCTCCTCTGGGTAGTGTGCAGCCTTCACCTGCTGTCCTAAACCCTAGAAGATCTTATTCAGGGCTGTTTCAGGCTGTCTTCTAGCTATTTTTCTGGAGAAGTGATTCCTTTGTCTTACTAGTCCACCATCTTCCCAGAAGTCCAATATTGACTTTTACAGACATTCACAATTGACTGAATTCATCATCAAGAGACTCATATAACAAGAATTTAAAAGGAAATCATTTAAGAGGAAGGATAATTTATATGGGTTGAAAATATAGATCTACACAAAAGAATTAAGTACTTCAGTGAAAGTAACTATATAGATAAACACATAATTCCTTCTATTATTAAAAAATATGTAAGAGGTAATTGACTTCATAAGTAAAAATAGCATCAATATTTTAAGAGTCTTATATTTGTATGTCAAATATATGAAAAAAATAGTTCAAATGCCATTAGTGGATAAATAGAAGTATATCATTGTAATAGTCTTACACTAAGAATGAAATGGTATAAAATCAAATGAAGGTAGACTTATATGAGTTAAACATGTATACAATGTATTCTAAAGCAAAAACTAATATCAGAAAACAATCAATTACATCTAACAAGGAAATGAAAAAGTTAAAATAGGCTTAATTAATCCAAATTATAGCCAAAAATTATTAACAATAAACAAGGTACATACAGGTAAAACATAAAAAGTAACAATATAATATAATTAAACCTAAAATATCAATAATTATAATTAGTGTAAATAGTATAAATAACAACTAAAAAAGAAGCAATTCTCTGATAGAATTCAAAAACACAACTCAATTCTATGTAGCTTTCAAAAATACATTTAACTTTTATAAAAGTTGAAAAATAAAGTTATATAATGCTAACACTAAGTAAAAGAAATTTTGAATTGTTAAATTATTATGTTAGTATCAGATAAAGTAGATTTCAGAGCAAAATGTTAAGAGTGATAATGAAAGGCATTTCAAAATGATATTGGGGCCATTAATAAATCCCAAACCCAAATACACCAAATAATATAACTATAAACAAATGATGTGAACCTGGGTAAAACTGCCATAAAAATATACATATGAACAATTAGAATTGGAGATATTTTTTAATACTTAACCTCTCTTCTTTGACACCTGAGAACAAAGATAACATTCTGTAATTGTTTCCATGTTTGCACATCATATAAATTTTCTTTATGGCTCACTATATTGTCTAGGTAGCAAGACCAATGTGTATTTGAGGAATGTAAAATATGTACTGTTGGGATATAGAGTTCTACAAACTTTGGTAAGGTCTACTTGAAAAACTACATTGCCCAAGTCTTCTACCTGTCCTTATTTTTATCTGATACTTTGTTGGACCTTGTGTTAGTAAGGGTTCTCCAGTGAAACAAAAGTGACATGTAATATAAATATTTTGACATTTATTATAAAAATTGGATCTCATGAATGACCATGGAGATGAGCTAGTTCAAATTCCAAAAGGCAGGTAAAAATCTGGAAATTCCTATGAAGGTTTTTGATAAAATCCCCAAGAGAAGCTGGCTGGCTGAAATAGACATGGAAACTCTTCCTTCTGACTGCTGTGATCATCTGTCCTCATTTTAAGTTCTTTGGCAGATTGGGTGAGACTCCCCTCATTGTTGAAGAAAATCTCCTAAGTTCATTGTAGATGTTTTCAGCCAAATATGCAGTCAATTTACTAATGATTTAAATCCAGGGACTATCATCACAGTAATAATCAGGCTGGTGCTTACTTGCCAAACAACTGGACACCAAGTTGACACATGAAATTAAGCATTACAGAGTGTTTTGTTTTGCTGAAGCTGCTGAGGCAAAATACCAGAAATGTGTTAGCTTTTACAAAGGAAATTTACCTGGGTTAAAATCTTACAGCTCCAAGGCTGTAAAAATGTCCAAATCAAGACATCATCAGAGATGCTGTCTCAACAAAGGGCAGCTGCTTGTTCCTGGATTCCTTTCACATGCCATGGCAACATGGCAGCCAATCACTGGAGTCCTCTCTCTTAAATGGTGGGATCAAAATGGTGGCTTTCGTTCTCTGTGTGTTTCTGCTTTCTTTCCTTATATAAGACCACAGCAAGAGGGCAGAGACCTAACTAGGGTCATGGCTCACTTTGGTTGGTAGTCCAATAAAAAATAATAAATAACAATATAATATAAGTCTCTAAAGTGATCTAAACAAAGCTGATCTAATTAAAGTTCCTTTAACTGAATCTAATCAAAAGTCCCCATCTACAGGCACAGGATTGGATTAGATAAAAAACATAATTTTCTGGAGTCCACAAATGACAACCGAGGGCATTGAGCTTTAAATTAAAAATTTTTAATTATGGTATTGTTTTCCCATTTCTCCTTTTAGTTCCCTTAATTTTGATTTATTTATTGTGATTTTATATTATTATGCCCATAAAATTACTATGGAATTTCTTTGCATCAACATTTCAAAATGAGCTTGATAAATTGCCATGTTAAAAATTATTTCAGTTAGGGAATAGTTTTCCAAATTGAATCTTATAAAATGGTGTCTTGATTGATGTGTGAAAAATAAAATTTAAGAACTTCTTTTTAAAGTATTGCGTTGATATTTTCTTAAATACATTACTGTTTACACATTGCTTGCTAAACAATGCTGCTCTACAACATAAACAAAGATAAGGCATAAATGCACAGTCATAAAGGAGGGAACTAATTTACTGAAAATACTTTTTAATAGAAAGAATATTTTCAGGCAGGGTAATAGTTTGCCAAATACTAAATCTGATCATTTATCACAACAGTACCTTGTGATAATAGCAATCTTAGAATTAACAGAAGTGAGAGTGCTGGTTGTAGTGACAATCATTTACTTAATGTACATACCTAGAAATTGGTACTGTAATATTTTATTGAATTTTTCTGCAAGATTGCATGTGTTTGGGAAATTATCCAGTATGGCAACCCATTTTCATCCACTGGAGATTACTGTGACAAATATAAAACTTATTATAGGGATATGGCCCATAACATATGAGACACCAATAAGAAAAACTACTTAAATACACAATTTCATGACTTTGTCTTCAAAATACATTGAAACATGCATTAGAAGCAATATATGTGGAACTAGAGAAAAAATATTTTTTCTCCATGGCATAGAGATTTTAATCCCTGCAATTTGTAATCTTAATCCTAAAATTTCTCAGTATAGCAGTCACTTTCATTTTATTTGCATTGAGTAAAAATAATTATATAAAATTTATACTGCCATATTAAAAAAAGGTATATTATCATTGATCACTTTCACTAACCACCACTTTCTCAGATTCTTCTTTTGTCTTCAGCTTTCAGTCAACTGAGGTCAATGAATTTGGAAATGAGAAGGAAATTAAATTTTAAATCATATTTTATGTCACATCATCAAAATGAAAATGGCTTCAAACAATTATCTTTTTCTTTTTCCTTTATAAATCATTCTCCTTATAACTCTCTTTACAGCCTCCTTTATCTGCTTGTTTCTAAGACTATAGATAATAGGATTCAGAAAAGGTGGGACTATTCAATAGAACACAGAGGTGAGCATGTCCTGAAGTGAGGGTGAGTTGGAGGTTAGATTCACATATACAGCAGCAGCTGAGCTGATGAAGACAGTCACCATGAGGATGTGAGGGAAACAGGTGGAAAAGACCTTTTGTTGCTCTTCCCTAGTTGGAAATTTAAGCACAGTAGAAAATATATGTATACAAGATTTGGTGATGAAGGCAAAACAACCACCACCCATCCCTACCACACAGATAAAAAATAAAATTTCATTGCTGAAGAATTCAGAATACAAGAGCTTCAGTAGAGAGGGCATATCACAGAAGAACGGTTGGGCCACATGGAACTGACAGAAGTGAATCTGGAAAGTATTGCTAGTATGGATTCCAGAGAAGGCCAGGCCTCTGAGTATGGAGGCTAGAGTCATCTGGACACAGACCTGAGGGTACATGATCATATGGTAATGGAGGCACTGGCAGATGGCCACATAGCAGTTATGGGCCATGACAGTGAGGAACAGCAGCTCTACTATTGCAAATGCATTCACAAAAAGCATCAGAGCTGCACACCCAAACATGGAAATCACCCTGTTGTCATGGAGGAAGATGACACATGCCTTGGGTATTGTAACAGAAATGTAGCCCATGGCCAAAATTGACAGATTCCTAATAAAGAAATACATGGGTGTGTGGAGACTTTGTTGGGAATGGTTACTGAGACAATGAGAAGGTTTCCCAAAAGTGTTGCTAAGTACATGAGTATAAGCAACATGGCATGTAAGACTCTGATCTCCCAGACATCAGAAAATCTTGTAAGCAGGAATTCAGTCACTGTGGTAGATTTAGGCATCTTAGAAAAATTATCCTTGGTCATGGAAAGACATAACAATAATCCCTAAAAAAAA
>JAQZBX010058253.1:0-17780 GCA_029593785.1 Cabassous unicinctus
CACAAAAGCTGAATGGAAAAAAAATAAAAATAAACACCAAAATCAGGTAAGAGATTTATGACACAGAGCTGTCAGCCTGCAACACTCCCCCTCAATTGGTCCTATATAACTTAACAGTCACAAAGAGGCAGCATGGCTTGGGTCCATCATGCCATGGATGCAGACCATAGAGCCACTCACTGCAACAAGTTAGAACCCCACAAAGTCTGCATACACCCAAGATGGAACACACACACCTATTGAGTCCCGTATGCAAAAGTACTCCAGAGAGATCTTGGCAGAATCATTGGCAAGAGGATACCCACTGAATCCAGTCTTTGTTTGCTGGACCACGTAAATGCAATATGGACATTTCTGGATTGACCCCATCAAGCTCCATTGGATAGATACACAAACAGGGAAGAAACAGAGCAGAAATGCCAAATAGAAAAATAAAAGCTGTTTGGATTAGGGTGTAAAATGGAACTGCTGCCATACAGGATGGCTCTCAGAACAAAAAAAAATTTAAAGAAAGGGGGGCACTGAGTGAGGGAGGGAATTTAAACATATCATAGGAGTTGGGGAGAAAATTCTACAAAACAGCATATAGAACACATCAAGATTCCAGGAGAAGGGAGAGAGGAAAGGAAGCATTCTCCTGTAAGTGAAATAATTGCTCACAAAAGGCCAATTTTAAAAATTTTCCAGATATCCAGGACAAGAATCAGGTGCAGAAGAGCTGAGAAAAGCTGAACAGTTAAACATGGTCTACTCTAAGTCCAGAATAAATTGGACAAAGATTCAAAGTAGAGCCTTTACCCAAAGCCATTCAACAATAAAACCCAGCAAAAGAAGGAGAAACTGACCTTCATAGAAAATGCATCAAAATAATCAGATACACAAACATCAGCAAAAACATAAAAGCCATACTAAGACACAGGGAACTATGGCTAAGTCAAGAGAACAAATTAAAACTTCAGAGGAGACACAGATTAAGAACAACTAATCAGGGGAAGGCAAGATGGCACTGGTTTAAGTGGATGCTCACAATCTCTCTCACAAAAAAAACAGCAGATTGGGGACAGGATCCTGCCCAAGTGAGCTGTTCTGGGAACCCATGGAGTGGGACACTTTGGGCCATCAATTTGGAGGGAGCTGGATGGGGAGATAGATTGCTGGAGATAAAACCATAAGTTTTAAGCCCCATTCCTGGAAAACATGATGACTAAGCCCCACCCTCAGTGCAGGGGGACAGAGTGAGCCCCAACTCCCACAGGCCATCCAGTGAGAGGGAGCATTCTCTGAGAGTGGGAGGGTTCTGGCAAAGAGTGGAGAGGGGTTTCCTTTCTGTGGGTATGGTTGCCTGGATCCCCTTAGAGCTTTGGGGAGCACACCAGCCAGCTCAAAGTGGCAAAAGGCTGAAGGGAGAGGTGAATCTGCTGAGGAAGCCTGATTTACATGACCTCCCTGGGATACAGAGACTTGGCTTGAGAGACGGTGGAGTCAGCTAATTTAATAGTTCCACTCTGAGGACTATCAGAATTTCAACTCCCCTAAGGGAGTCAGGCAGCGGGAAGCACTGAACAAGTTTCCAAGAGTCTATTTAGGGTCCCCTGTGAGGAGGGGGTGGTCTAGAAGAGGCTTGAAAATCATTTCAGTGAGGTGCTGTGAACACAGTTATCAGGGTCCCATTTGAATTTCAAAAGGAAACTCAACCTGACCAAGAAAGGGGAGGGTGGATCTGCTCATACAGCCTGCTGAATCCAGCTGGCTGCCCTAGGAGAGTAAACCCTGCCTCGGGGAAAGTGACTGAATAGCTTTCTGAAGAGCTAACTGACCCAATTAGAAAGATAGCTCAGTGGAGGAATTTCTGCATTGAACATATGAGGACCCTAGTTTGATTCCTGGCTCCTCTAAGAGTAGTGATCCATTGGGATATCTAACATCCAGCTGATACCATAGAACACGGAAAACATAGACATTAATTATTGTACTAGATTCTTTTGGTTCCCTTATTTTTCAAAAAAAAAAAAAAAAAAAAGCTTTCTTAAAAAAAAATTTTTAACTTAATTTACTCACTAAAACCTGCCTTAAGACCTGCAAAGAAAAGCCTGCAGGGTAACTGATTGATGAACATAGGCAGCCTGAGTGGCTCCACAAGGGCCCAAGAAAGAACACTGTTCGTCTTAGCTTTGTTTGACTGCTTGCTTGTGTGTTTGTTTGGGTTTTGTTTGTTTGTTTGTTTGTTTGTTTTGTTTCTTGATTTTCTTTCCTATTTCCTCTCTCCCCTTTTTTTAAAAAATTAGATGCTGCTAGTTTGTTTCTTCTTTGGTGTGCTTTTCCTTCCTTGTTTTCCCATTTACTGTGTATACTGATTTTGTCTACAAACACTATCTCTTTTCCTTCCTTCATCTTTCTATATTCTACTTTCTGTTTTGGTTCTTACATTCCACCTTTTTTCATTAGTCCTCAACTTTACTAGTTTCAATTTCTATCTTGTCTATTCTTTTGTCTTTTTTTATTTTATTAACTTTTTTCTTTCTGTCTTTTCTTTACTTTTTCTCTCTCTCCTCATCATTATGGCCTTTTAAATTATTCTACATATTTTTCCCCATTTGGTTATCCATTCCATTGCAGGTACTCCCCTTTTTTCCCCTTATTACTCTACACTGCCTACATGAGTTAAATATTCATTTTACTAAGTCTTATATGGCCCCTCTTCTAACTTTTATTATTATTATTATTATCCTTTTTCCTTTATTACCTTTTTCAATTCCTCTGACCATAACCTTTTCCCTTCAAGGGAACGTAGAGAAGAACAAGGAAATAAAAAAGAAGAGCAAAGTGTCAAAGAGAAAACTTAACACACAAATGCAATCACCAGCTAAATAAAACTCTAGAGCAGAGACAGAAGCTATACAACTGCATAAACCCATCAAAATAAAATGATGACCTGAGGGCAAAAAAAATTACAAACCATACTAAGAAACAGGAAGACATGGACCAGTCTAATGAGCAAACTAAAAACCAGGAAGAGATGCAAAACATCAAACAACTAATCAGAAATATCCAAACAAATATCATGGACCAACTTACTGAAGTGGAGGAAGAGATTAAGGATATTAAGAAGACACTAGGAAAACATACTGAAGAAATTGTAAGCATACAAATAAATAATAATATTAAAACATATGATGGTGATGAATGGCACAATCCAAGAAATCAAAAAGACTCTGGAATCACAAAACAGCAGATTTGAACAGGGAGAAGAAAGAATTAGTGATGTGGAAGACAGTACATATGAAATGAAACAGATAGTAGAACAGAAAGATAAAAACATAAAAAAATCCATCTGGGACTTAGGGATTTAAAGGACAACACAAAATGCACAAACATATGCATTATAGGCATCCTAGAGGGAGAAAAGAAGGGAAAGGGAACAGAAGGAATGTTGAAGGAAATAATGGCTGAAAACTTCCCAACCCTATTGAGGGAGATGGATGTGCATGTCCAGGAAGCACAGTGCACCCCAAACAGTGTAAATCCTAGCAGGCCTACTCCAAGACATATGCTTGTTGAAATGTCCTATGCTTAAGATAAAGAGAAAATACTCAAGGCAGCAAGAGAAAAGAGAACCATCACATTCAAGGGAAGCACAATAAGATTAAGTGCTGATTTCTCATCTGAAATCATGGAGACAAGAAGACAGTGTTATTAGGTAATCAAAGAAAAAAACTTCCAGCCATGAATTCTCTACAAAGCAAAGCTGGCATTCAAAAATGATGGAGAGTTCAAAATATTCCCAGATAAGCAAAAATTAAGAGAGTATGCCAATAACAAACTTGTGCTTCAAGAAATACTAAAGGAAGTTCTTTAGCTTAAAAGGAAAAAAAAACAGGAGAAAGAGAGTTGGAGGAGAGTTTAAGCACAACTAAAAATACAAAAAGAGCAAAACAACAACAGCAACATATGACATACATAACCCCAAAGAAAATATGACTCATGTAAGAAATTCCTTGAGAGTAATAACACTGAATGTTAATGGATAAACTCACCAGTCAAGAGACACAAATTGGCAGAATGGATAAGGAAACATGACCCATCTATATGTCATCTACAAGAAAACCACCCTAGATCCAGGGATTCAAGGAGGCTCAAAGTAAATGGCTGGAAAACAATTTTCAAAGCAAACAACAATCAAAATAGGGAAGGAGTAGCTATACTAATAATGGGCAAAATAGACTTTAAATGCAAAATTTTTTTAAGAGACAAAGATGGACACTATATATTAGTAAAAGGGGTAATATTTCCAGAAGAAAGAACAATCATAAGCATTTATGCACCTAACCAGAGTGCCTCAAAATACATGAGGCAAACACTGGAAAGAATAATTAAAGACATAAATGTCTCTAAAATTATAGTAGGGGACTTTAATACACCAAAATCACCATTAGACAGAACATCTCGACAGAGAATCAATAAAGGAACAAATACTCTGAATAATACATTAGGGTATCTGGACGTAATAGATATATACAGAACAATATACCCAAAAACAGCAGGATATACATTCTTCTCAAGTGCACATGGATCATATTACAAGATAGCCCACATGCTAGGCCACAGAACAACTCCAATGAGTATAGAAAGATTGAGATAATACAAAGTAATTTCTCTGACCACAAAGGAATGAAATTAGAAATCAGTAAGGGCCAGAGAACCTGATTGGGCACAAAGATATGATAGTTAAACAACACACTATTAGACAAACAGTGGGTCAAGGAGGAAATCTCAAAAGAAATCGGAAACTACCTTGAAATGAATGAAAATGACAACACAACATATCAAAACCTATGGAATGCAACCAAAGCTGTACTGAGAGGGAAATTCATTGCCATAAATAGATATGTCAAAAAAGAAAAAAGAGCTAAAATTGAAGACCTAACTGCACACATGGAGGAAATGGAAAAACAACAACAAACTAAACCTAAAGGAAGTACAAAGAAGGAAATAACAAAGATTAGACCTTAAATAATGAAATAGAAAATAAGAAAGCACTAGAAAAAATAAAACCAATATTGTTTTTCGAGAAGGTTAATAAAATTAACAAACCCTTAGCCAGACTAACAAAGAAAGGGAGAGAGCAGATGCTAATACAAAAAATAAGAAATGAGGAAGTGGATATAACCACTGACCCCACAGAAATAAAGAGCATCATAAGAGAATTCTTTGAAAAATTATTTGCCAAGAAGAATGATCATTTAGAGGAAATGGACAAATTCCTAGACACTCACAAGCAGCCTATATTGAGGAATGAAGAAATTGATGAACTCAACAGTCCAATTACATGTAAAGAGATAGACTCAGTCATCAAAAACTTCCCATCCAAGAAGAGCCCAGGACCAGATGGCTTCACAGCTGAATTCTACCAAACCTTCAGGAAAGAGTTAACACCAATCTTGCTTAAGCTCTTCCAAAAACTAGAAATAGAAGGAATATTGCCTAACTCATTCTATGATGTCAACATTACCCTAAAACCAAAGCCAAACAAAGATGCCACAAGAAAAGGAAATTACACACCAATTTCTCTAAAGAACCTAGATACTAAAATCTTCAATTAAATACTTGCTAATCACATTTCACAATATATCAAACAAATTATACAACATGACCAAGTGGGTTTCATTCCAGGTTTGGAAGGATGGTTCAACATAAGAAAATCAATCAATGTAATACACCACAGAAACAGATTGAAAGAAAAAAACAAATGATCATTTCTTTAGATGCAGAAAGAGTATTTCTCAAAATGCAGCACTCTTTCCTAATACTGCAAAAGATATGAATAGAAGGAAACTTTCTGAACATGATAAAAGATATATAAGAAAAACCCACAGCTAACATCAACTTCAATGGTGAAATCCTAACAGCTTTCCCTCTAAGATCAGGATCAAGACAAGGATGCCAAGTATCACCACTCCTATTTAACATTGTCTTAGAAGTACTTGTTCAAACACTAAGGCAAGGAGAAGATATAAAAAAAATCCAAATTGCAAAGGAAGCAGTAAGAATTTCACTATTTGCAGACAACATGATCCTATACATAAAATACCCAGAGAAATCTACAATAAAGCTTCTAGAACTTATAAAGGAGTTCAGTAAAGTTGCAGGCTATAAGATCAATGCTCAAAAATCAGTAGCATTTCTGTACACCAATAACTAGCCATCTGAGGAGGAAATAAAAAAAAAATACCATGTACAATAGCAACTAAACATATCTAATACCTAGGCATAAATTTAACTACAGATGTAAAGGACTTATATACAGAAAATTACACAAAAACTGTTAAACAAAATCAAAGAAGACTTAAATAATTGAAAGAATATTCCAAGTTTTTGGATTGGGAGACTAAACATCATCAAGGTGTCTATCCTACCCAAATTAATCTGCAAATTTAATGCAATCCAAATAAAAATCAACACTATATTTTTCAATGAATTGGTAAAACTAATTACAAAATTTATTTGGAAGGGTAAGAGGCCCCAAATCACTAAAGATGTATTGAAAATTAAAAATGAAGTTGGAGGCATCACACCACCTGACTTTAAAAACATACTACAAAGCTATATGGTCAAAACTGCATAGTATTGAGAGAAGGATAGACATACTGACAAATGGAACCAAATTGAGAGTTCTTATATAGATCCTCACATAAACAGACATCTGATATTTGACAAGGCCACCAAGCCCACTCAGTTGGGAAAGAATGGCCTCTTCAACAAGTGGTGCTTGGAGAACAGGATATTCATATCCAAAAGAATGAGAGAGGAACACCATCTCACACCTTACACAAAAATCAACTCAAGATGGAACAAAGTTCTAGATATAAGAGCCAAGTCTATAAAGACCTTGGAAGATAATGTAGGGAAGCATCTACAGGACCTTGTAATAGGAAATGGTTTCATGAACTTCACATGCAAAGCAGGAGCAGCAAAAGAAAAAATAGATAAATGGGATCTCCTCAAAATTAAAAACTTCTGCACCTCAAAGGACATTATCATGAAAGTAAAAAGGCAGCCTACCCAATGGGAGAAAATATTTGGCAACCATATATCTGATAGGAGCCTAATATCCTGCATTTATAAAGAAATCCTACATCTCAAATATAAAAAGGCAATCAATTTAAAAAATGTTCTAGTCACCTGAAATGACACTTCTCTAAGGAAGAAATGCAAATGGCTTAAAAGCAAATGAAAAGATGCTTGACATCGTTAGCTATTAGGGTTATGCAAATCAAAACTACAATGAGAAACCATCTTACACCCATTAGAATGGTGGCTATTAAAAAAATGGCAGACTATAATTGTTGGAGAGCATGTGGAGGAATGGGAGCCCTCATCCACTGCTGGTGGGATTGTAGAATGTTCCAGCCATTATGGAGGACAGTTTGGTGGTTCCACAATAAAGTAACTATAGAACTGCCATATTTCCCAGGGATTCCACTGTCAGGTATACACCCTGAAGAATTGAAAATGAAGACATTAACAGATATATGCACACCAATGATCATAGTGGCATTGTTCACTATTGCCAAAAGTTAGAATCAACCAGGTGCCCATTAAGTGATTAATGGATAAACTAAATGTAGTACATACATACAATGGAATTTTACTCAGCTGTGAAAAGGAATGAAGTGCTAACACATGGGATTACATGGATGAATCTTGAAGACCTTATGTTGAGTGAAGCTAGCGAGGTTTTGAAGGATAAATAGTATATGACCTCACTGATATGAATTAATGAAATTGAGCAGTCTCAGTGACTTATTGTTTGTAAGATAGGTTTACAAGAAATACAAAGAGAAGACTGTGAGCCAACACCCATATGGATCTAATCTATGGTAAAGTGATAGAGTGTAGTTAATTGAAGGGGTAGGAGAGGAGGGTAGTGATATTATATGGTTGTATCAGAGGGTGGATATCCACATTATGAGTGGGAAGGAGTTGGGCTCCTATCTTTGGGAGGACTGATTTGTTCAGAAATAGACAGGCAGGAGTCTCTCATGAGCAAGGGTGGTTCCTAATAAGGGAGGACAAACCAGTGTGTCAAAACCTCTTGTTGCATGTAATTATGAATCGTGTCATTCAGTTAGTCAAGCCAGGGGGTCATCAAGGGCCCCAGGGTGATGAGGTGGAAGGAATAGAATAGATGAAACAGAGAGTATTTAGTGGTCAGTGGAAATGTTCTTCATTACCAAATAGTGATGGACACCGGACATGGTAAATATCATCAAAATTTATAAAAGTATACAGTCTAAAATATACACTACAGTGTAAACCATTGACAATGTTTAGTAGCTATGTTTCACTATATGTATATGAGTTATAAAAATGCTATGATCCACATACAAAAAGACATTAATATGTGGTTGAGGAAAGGGTGAGGATGTTGGGTATATGATAGTCTCCTGTATGCTTTGAGTGACTTTACTGTGACCTAAAACTTTGAAAACAAAATGAAAAATAGTGAGACACTAGGGAATGAGAGGCGGATGGTGCCATGGTACTGACTTGACACCAGATATTGCAGTGATGAAATGTAAAAGGTAAAAAAAAAATTGTATTTTTCATTTTTTAAATATCCCAATATTTTAATTTTATTTGTAGTTTTTTAAAAAAATTTATGTATTTTATCTCTTATATTTAAACTTATCATTATTTTTTCATTTTCCTTTTAAATATATTCAGCTATTTTAATGGTTTCATCTTTGAAGAAGCTTTGGATCACAGAAGGATTACAAATGGGGCAGGGGAGGATTGTTGGTGTGGGTTGTCAGGGATGGGGGATGCATGGGAGGCAGTTCACCTGAGCATAAATATAAGTTATCTAAAAATGTTCAAGTGTTCACAGGTCATTTTCAAAGTGGGTGGAGAATCATTCAATAAATGAAAGAATATTGAATTCCCATCCTGGAGAGCTCCGCCACATTCTCTAAGGGAGCAGCAACAGTCCACCAAGTGCAGCAGTAGTGACTGGTGAGGGAGGATGATACGCTGATGGGCCCTTGATGTTAATGATTAGCCTTATGAGTCTTTGCTCTTGAAATGGAAACTTAGCCTTTTGTTACAGGATGCCTAAGGGTTGCCTCCTGAGAGCCTCCTTGTTGCTCAAATACTTCCTCTCACTGCCAAATTCAGCATAAGAATGCATTACCTTCCCCCCAGCATGGGACATGACTCCCAGAGATGAGCCTCCCTGGCACCGATAGACTGCTACCAAGCACCAACTGGCAATTAGACTGGAAAAAAGATCTTGAATAAAAGGGCAAAGAGGTAAAGACAAATGAGTTTATATGGCTAAGAAACTTCAAAATGAATTGGGAGGTCATCCCAGAGGTAACGCTAATGCACATCTCAGTACGATCTCATAGAATTCCAAATTTGATATCTCCCCAAGTAGTGGGGCTCCTGAGGGCCTTGACTCAGGTCTTATGCCAGGGGGGATAGCTCCAGAGTTTGTTCCCTTGCCAGTGGGCCCTACTTTGGAATTTGTACTCCTGAGAGTGGCAGGGTTGGAATCAACTGTTTCTTCTCTGCACAACGCTCACCTGTCCCTTCTATTCAAATCTATACTTGATGCTGGAATGTAGGTGTACATCCAGAGATGTGAGTCTTTGGGCTCTCCGTGTGCCAGCTGGTCCCAGAACCTCTGTAGAGAAACAACTCCTACACTACAACTCATTGGACTCACCCAGGATACCTGGCAGGCAGATGATGATGGAAAATGGCCATCCCTGGAAATGAAGAGTCTTTAGCTGCTGGCAGGAAAATCCCATCCATCTTCCTCATGGGATATAAGCCCCCTCTCAATTGGAGGTGGAGTGGTCCTCACCATCCCAGACATCTTCAGGATGGGATGAAGAGCTATGGACTATAGTGGACTTACTGGTATTCTACTATAGACATATTGTGATTCAAGCAATGGAAGAAATTACAACATTGTTGTGGAGCCAGTGGCCACTGGAGGTTCTGGGGACAGGGAGAGGGAAAATAGTTGTAATACAGGGGCTTTTTCAGGACTTGGGAATTGTCCTGAGTGACATTTCAATGACACATATAGGTCATTTTATATCATCATAAAGCATGCAGAACTGTGTGGGAGAGAGTGTGCTCTACCATGTGAGCTATGGTCCATGCTTAATGGCAAAGCCCCAGAATGTGTTTATCAATTGCAATTAATGTGCCACACTAATGAAGGATGTTTCTGTGGGAGGTTGTGGGAGGTGTGGGAGGTGGAGCATATGGGAAACCCTATATTTTTTTGTGTAACACTTAGGTAATCTAAGTATATTTTAAAAGAAATTTTAAAATAATAAAAAATTAAAAATTAAAAAATCAGCTAATCAAAGTTCAAAAAAATCTCAAAAATATGGATAGAAATATACTAACAGTGGATATCGTGGTAATAGACATATTGGGTAATAAAACAAATCTCAATAAATTTTAAAAGATCGAAATTACCCAAAATATATCTAATCATGATGGAATGAAGTTGAAAATCAATAACAAGCTGAAACTGCAAAATCAGCTAAGATATGGAAGTTGAATAACACACATTTAAATAATCAATAGGTCAAAGAAGACATTATAAAGGGAAAATCAGTAAATATGTTAAGATGAAATAAAACAAGAAACAACATATCAAAACTTCTGAGAAGTAATGAAGGTATTTCTAGGAAGGAAATATATGGCCCTAAATGCTTCTATTAAAATACAAGACAGAACTAAATTGAAAGACCTAACTGCATACCTGGGAAAATGAGAAAAAGAAGAGCAAATTAAATGCAAAGCAAGCAGAAGGAAAGAAATAACAAAGCTTAGAGCAAAAATCAATGAAACAGAACAAAAATATGCATAGCAAACAAAAGTTTGTTCTTGGAAAAGATTGATAAAATTGACATCCCCTTTGCTAGATAGGCAAAGAAAAAAATAGAGAAGACACAATAAATACAGTCATAAATGAGGAGGGCATTATTACTCAACCCACAGAAATAAAAATGATCTCAAAGATTACAATGAACAACTGTATGTTCAAAAATTAGACAATCTAGATGAAATATGCAAACTTCTATAAACATATGAACCACCTACACCAACTCAAGAAGAAATAGAAGATATCAACAAATATATTGTAAGTAAAGAAATTGATTCAGTCATCGAAAACCTCCCGAAAAGGAAGTCCATGACCATTTGTTTTCATGGGTACACATTCCAAAAAGAATTAATACCAATCCTGCTCAAACTCTTCCAAAAATTTGAAGAGGAGGGAAACACTAACTGATTCTGTGAGGCCAACATGTCCCTAAAATCAAAGCCAAATAAATATGATATATAAAAGGAAATTAGATAAATATATGTTAAAATGAGTATATAATATTTATATTATAGCAAAAAATTAATTATATGACAGTTTGAAGTATTAATGATGTTGAGTAAAGATCAATCTCATCCTTTGCTAATATGAGTTTTAATCATTAAAATCACTTGAGAAAATAATGTGGCAATGTATAAATGTACTTAGGCTATGTTACATTTGAATGCACACTCAATTCTTGTGTATATTTAGTTTTAAGTGATGATTAACATGTTAGCTACAGATCTTCATTCTGGAACTAAAGCTGATTTTACCATCTCTATCTAAGTGTCAAAGAGAAAACAGGGTTGTTGTTTTTAACATAACCAAGCTCTTGCATCCAAATTCTTCCCTTCCCTTGTATTTTATTTGGCCAAAGCTTGTTACATGGTTAATCTTTATATCTGTATTTCTGTAGGTACTGGAACACAATCCTCTTATAGGGATTAGCACTAAAATGTTAAGAATAACACATAAAGTATAATTATTAAAATTAAAATTTTGCTTTGCCAACACACAGTGGGCATGCTTTTAAGAAAGAGACCCATTTTTGTTGTTTTAGCCTCTGAGAACCAAATTCAAGATTTGGTGGTTTGGAGTTATATGTGTCCCAGAAAAACATATTCTTAAACTTAATCCATTCCAGTGCATGCAGACCCATTGTAAGTAGGGTATTTTTTTAATGTAATAAAGAAAATTTATTGACTCATGTAACATAAATCTGAGAAAACGCCTTCAGGTGCAATTTTTTATTTTTTTATTTTATTCTATTTCTATTCTATTCTATTCTATTTTATTTTGAAATAATCTTTATATTACTTGAATTTTACATTAAAAAATAGGGGGATTCTTATATACCCCACCACTTCCCCTTCTTTCATTTGTCCCCATTAACAACATCTTTCATTTGTATGATAAGTTTGTTACAGTTGATGAATACATATTGAAGGTTTGCAACTAACCATGATCTTTAGTTTTAATTATAGTTTGCACTTTGTACCATACAATGTCATAGGTTATGGCAAAAAGTGTAATAGCCTGTATCCATCAATGCAATGCCATGCAGGACAATTCCATTGTCCCACAAATGCTATGTATTACACTTATTCTTCCCTCTTCCTTCCCTCTGAACCTCTGGTGGTCAGTGCCTTTATATCAATGTTACAAGTTCTTCCATTGCTAGAAGAATAATAATAAGTCTATTTTAGTCCATATTTACATTCCCCATTTAAGTTTGCTCATTACTTCATCTTGAGGATTTTGAGATGGTGATGCCTTCTCTGATTCTGACTGACAGGGGGTTTAGATCCATGGAGCAGATGGATGGAATTCTCTTGCTTGCAGCTGTAGATACTCTGTGTTTGGGATGAGTGAAGCCCATCATCATAGTTCTAGGTGAGTCCAATGAACTGGAGTGTAGGTGTTGCAACTCTGCTGAGATTTATTGTTCAAAAGGCATATGAACAGACCACAGACTTAAGGCTCTGGGGCATATATTTAATAAGCGTGGTGCTAATTATAGGATCAAATAAAATGGGCAGAAGAGCCAAGTGTAGGAAAATCATAAATGAGCCTAACTCTGTTACACTGGAGAGCATATATTCCATATTAAGGCCCACTGCCAAGATACCAAATTCCTGAAATTGTCTGACCTGCTTATAGTGTCTAGATATCTCTAGAACCTTCAGGAGTAGCCCTGCTTGAGTCACTGTTTACTGTGGTAGTCAATGAGATCATGCTAAGACGTACATAAACATAACTTCTAGAATGAAGTCCCAATTCACCTTGAAATCTCTTAGCCAGAAAAACTCGTTTGTCTTTAATATTTCCTCTTATAGGTCAAGGTAGTTTTCCAAATGCTTCTCTAATTCACACTTGTTAATAATTTCTCATTGCCAGGGAGGCTTATCCCTGGGAGTTATGTACCATGCTGGGGTGGGGGGAAGATAGTCCATTGATATGCTGAGTTTGGCTGAGAGGCCACATTTGAGTAACAATAAGGCTTTCCATAGGTAACTCTTAGGCAATATATGATACTAGGCTAAGTTTCAATTTCACAAGTATAACGTTCATAAGTACAATCATCAAGATCAAGGCCCTAGGATAACAGTCTGTCCTCCTTTGCTACACACTGTCCATGTACTCAGGGGATTCTTGCTGCTCTATTAGAGAATGTAGTAGGACTGCCCAGGATGGGAATTCAATATTGTTTTGGTTATTGTTTGGGTCTCCACCCACTGAGACAACATCCCATCACCACTTGAACATATTTATATTCCACAGTGGCATGCCACAGGGCACGCCTCCCCTTCACCAACACCACACACCAGTGATCCCCTCCTGCCATATCTGTGACCCTTCTGTGATACAAAATGACCCCAACAATGATGCCAAAAAAATAAATAAGAATAATAAGAAAGAATAATAATTTTAAAATAGCAAATAAAATACAAAGATGAAATATAAAAAACATTTTTTATTGTGTCTTTCATCATCAAAAGGCCTGTTATCTTTTATGTACAGGGACAATTTCTTTCATATGTTCCCCCAATGTCTTGCTTTATTTTTTATCTTTTTGCTTTATTTTTAAAAAAGCTTTAGGTTACAGAAAAGTCACATAGAAAATATAGGGGATTCCCATATATCCAACCATTCCCCCTCTCCCACTTTCCCATATTAATAACATCTTACATGAGTCTGGTATATTTGTTACAATTGATTTACAAATATTTAATCATTGCTACTAACCATGGTCAATGGTTTACAGTATGGTTTAAATTTTGCAAGATACACATTTGTAGGTCTTGACAAAATTTAAAATGACCTGTATGAGTCATTGTAAGATCATGCAGAATGATCTTTTCACCCCCCACAGTAAATGAATCTTTACCTTTATTCAGGTTACCACTTTTCATGAGACATTTTTGCAATAGAAATTCTATCAAATAAACTGTCTATCTTTGAAATGTTTTCCAAATTTGGATTTTTTTTATAATTAATTTTATTGATACATATTAATAAAGCATACATTTTATCCAAAGTGTACAATCAATGGTATTTGGTATAATCACATAGTTGTGGGTTCATCACTTCAATCATTATTAAAGCATTTCAGTATTTCAATAATAATAATGAGTAATTCCTTTCAATCTATTTTTTTATTTATTTTACTAATTTACAATAAAGGAATTTTTAACAGCTAAAAAAAAGTCATTGATTATATACTTTGGATAGATCATATGCTGTGTGAATATATCTCAGAAGGATCTTTTAATGAGGTTACTTTGGTTAATGTGTTGCCCACCTCAATCAGGATGGCTCTTAATCCTCTTACTGGAGTTTTTATAGGCAGAATGAAATTCAGACAGATAGAAAGTCACAAAGAAGCTCAAAATCAGTGGAATCAGGGAGAAAAGGAAGAGATGAAGAGAGGCCTCCATGTGCAGTACCATGTGACAGAAGAACCCAGTACCAAGGATCACCGACAATCAACCCCAGAATTCCAGTCATCAGAAAGAAAGCATTGCCTTAGTGATATTTTCATTGAGACATTCTATTATTCTCAAAACGGTGGCTATCCATTATTAAAGCCATCCTTTTGCAAGCTATTTTTTTAAGCAATCTAGGAAGCTAAAACAATGGGTTAATGGATCACTTAAAGGCAGAAAGGTGGTTACCTCTAAAGAAGAGGGAAATATTGTTACTACTAAAAGAGAACTTGAAAGACATTTTTTCATAAATATAACTTTAATACAAATATGTTGAAAATACTGAAGAAATAAATGTTCATTCTAATCCTGGGATAAAAAGAAATTGGTGGCAAAATATTACATAAATCAAGACTAAGAACAACTTTTCACAAATGGTAAAATTAAGTTTTCTGATTGATATAGTGTACCACATGCTGGCATATTAATTAAAAACACACACTTAGAAAAATCAATGTACAATTTCAGAAATCCATAAAATACAATATCATATCATAACAAAAAAATAAGAGATAAGAAACAAAACAGCATTTGACCTTTATCAGGAGCCCAGAGAATCAAAATCAAATAAACATAAATATTGAAAAATTTAGGGGCAAGAAAATTGGATAGAAATTCTATATGTGAATATCAATTTAAATAAAAATAAGAGATGCTGAAATATGAAGATTTATTCACACATGAAAAGATTCTGAGTGGTATTCTCTTTGTATAGCTCTGAATTGTATACAAATTCAGTCAGTGATACCTTTACAAAAGTAACACCTGACTTTGAAAGAGACCGAGGTGGCAAAAATATGTTTTTTAAAAGAAATGTGATGTATTAATCAATTTTCAAAATTTTGAAAATATATGTACATATTTTAGACATTGGATGAATATGCACAAAGTTCAGGAGTAGTATTATTTTACTAGGATTATTAGTATTGCATGATAGAAGGCCTTTATTCCTCATTAACTGCTTGTATCTATGTTGAATACTCCATGCTAAAGCATAATGAGACTGATTTGTCAACTGAATATAAGTGAGCATAAGTTCCTAAATACTCAGCATATTCTGGATAGGATTCTGAAGTTAAAAATACAAACTTTAACTAATTTATTTCTGAGAAAAAAGGACTGATATAGTCTTACTACCAGAATGCTGACTCAGCCTTACAGAATTAGAAAAATACAACTCATTCCATCTTGAGAAGAAAACTTTCACATCTTACTGGTGGTAAGAGTGAATCACAGTATAACAATATCTGGTATCCTGAAGGAAAATACAATATCATTTATTGCTACATCTCACTCCATTTTATAACTATTGAGTACTTGTTTTCCATCATGTACAAAGCTTGAATGAAACAAGTATGGGATACATGTTTTCAAATAGAGCTCATGGAAAGACCAAAATTTTGCAAAATACACTCTGTGTTAAAGGGTAATATTTTATAGTTTCAATAAGGGAGATAACTCTCCAAGGGTTCCAGGAATAGTGCATATCTCAGTGTTAACTTCCTGGTGAGTCCTCACTTCCACAGTTGTTTCTTCTACTACTCACTTTATTATTATCATTAAACACATTTTTATGTGTGAATATACAAGAAGAGAAATTTAAAAATAATGCTTTTATAACTCAAAACACAACATATTTTCTTCCAGGTAGCAGTATCAAGTAGCATGAAATTATCTAAAAATAATAAGTAACTGTTAAGATACTGATATATAAGCCATGTTCTTCTCTTTATGATGCCATAATTGTTTTTAGCTCAATACCGTAACAATAATTTTCCAAAACAATGTGGAAAGCTATTTCAAGAACCACACAAGGATTATACAAATACGGAATTGTGAATGAAAACTAAAACAGAGAGATATATAGCTGATTGATACACGTGACAAACCAATAATTAACAGACAGCAATACTCTAGATATTTTACAGGTACAGATTCAAATATGAAAATATATATCAAGTCTAAATTAATCATTTTTGTTTTTAAGTATTTTTCCTATAAGGGAATCCCTTCTTTGGAACTCAGCATATCTGTTGACTATTCTGCTTTGAGCATTCTTAATCTCTCTATTCTGCACAACATAGATTGAGGGGTTTATAAGTGGGGACAACATGGTGTAAAACATGGCTGTGAGAAGAACTTTAAGAGATTCTTCATCTGTAGTGGGGTATAAGACAGCAAACAATGCAGAAATTGTCAATATAAGCAGAATTTCTAATTGTGGGATGTAGGTGGATAATGCTTTATTACAGTCTTCAGCAGAGTGTATGCTAATCACCACTGAATATATATTAATATAAATCACTAAAAACAGCAGAACTTGCAAGACTTGGAGATCCTGGGAGCTTGAGCTTTCCTTGGTATGGAATTCTCTGATGATAGTGAGGTTACTCATGTCTATTTATACGGTGAATGTCTGTGGAAGTCAAAGCATAAATTAAGTTGATACTAAAAAGCAAAATGGAAACAATCCACAATATCAATAAATAATATGCTAACAATGACAATATAAGGATTCTAACCGGGACATCATGATACAGGAAATCAACTGACAGTCTTGAAATGAATGAATATACATATTTCTTTTTGTTTGTTTTTCTACCCAAATTCTGCTGAGATATATTAATACTAGAATTCACAGAATTAAAAAAATCTATACAAATGAAATGATTTGCTATGAGATCAAGATTCAATAAACTTTCAATTATTCAACCATATTTACACTGTTCCTGAAAAAAGATTGTTTAAAACCCTGAACATATCCAGTGATTATTTTCTTTCTCTTCAATATCAACTCATCAACAACACATGATCTATAAGAAATTTTCCATATTGTCCAGTGGTTTTGAACACTGCACAGCTGTGACTGATTTTCTTCACATACCAGGGAACTAGGATGACTT
>JAQZBX010058254.1:0-11031 GCA_029593785.1 Cabassous unicinctus
TGGTTTTATTTTATAACTTGGAGATAATAGAATTTTTTTACTGTTTCATAATAATAGAGGAAATTAATATTTCCATTATTCATCTCTTTTCCACTTTATCTGACATGCAGTGCTAAGCATTATTCATCTTTTTATAAATAATTTTTTAAAGATACTTAGATTACATAAATGTTGCACAAAAATTATAGGGATTCCCATAGGCCCCGCCTCCCACACCTCCCACAACCTCCCATATAAACATCTTTCATTAGTGTGGCACATCACCTGAAATGGATATACACATCCTGGGGTTTTGCCACTCAGCATGGACCATAGTTTACATTGTAGACCACAATTTCTCCCTCACAGTTCTGCATGTTGTATGATGATGTAAAATGGCCTATATCTGTCATTGCAATGTCACTCAGGATAATTCCCAAGCCCCAAAAAAGTCCCTGTATTACAATTGCTTCTCCCTCTCCCTGTCCTCAAAGCATACAGTGGCCATTGGCTCTATATTAATGTAATTTCTTCCACTACTTAAATCACAGTATGTCTAAAACAGAATGCCAGTAAGTCCACTCTAGTCTAGTCCCAATCCTGAGGAGTCTGGGATGGTGATGTCCACTCCACCTCCAAGTGAGAAGGGGCTTATATTTCAAGGATAAGATGGATGGGATTATCCTGCCTGCAGCTGCATACTCTCTGCATTCCCTGGGATGGCCGTTGTCCATCAACATCTCCCTGCCAGGTGTACTGGGTAAGTCCATTGAGCTATAGAGTAGGAGTTGCAGCTGTACTGAAATTCCATGCTCAGCTGGCACATGGGCAGGCCAAAGACTCCAGTATCTGGAATTATACTTACAAACTCCATCACCACATAGAGGTTTGAATAGAAGGGACCGATGGACCTTGTGCAGGGAGGACATATTTGAGTCCAACTCTGTCTCTCTCAGGAGCACAAAGTAGGGCCCACTGATAGGTGCCAAACTCCAAAGCTATCCACCCTGATATAGGACCTGGGTGTCTCTAAAGCCCTCGGGAGTCCCTGTATTTGGGGTGATATCCACAATGGAAGCCTATGAGTTCCTACTGAGATGTACATAAGTGTTACCTCTGGGATGACCTCCCAACTCACTTTGAATTCTCTTAGCCATATGAACTCATTTGTCTTTACCTTTACCCCCTTTTATTCAAGGTCTATTTCCAGTTGTATTGCTAGTTGGCACTAGGTAGTAATCCCTTGTTGCCAGGGAGGCTGATCCCCAGAAGTCATGTCCCATGCTGAGGGGAAGGTAATGCATTCATATGCTGAGTATGGCTTAGAGAAAGGCCATATTTGAACAACAAGGAGACTCACAGTAGGCAACCCTTAGGCACCCCATAATAATAGGCTAAGTTTCAGTTTTGAGCAAAGACTAATAAGGTTAGTCATCAATAAAAAGAGCCCATCAGTGGATCAACCTCCATAGGCAGACACTGCCCCTACACTTGGGGAAATGTTGCTGCTCCCTTGGAGAATGTGGCAGAGCTCTCCAGGATGGGAATTCAGTATTCTCTGATTTATTGAGTTATTTTCCACACACTGTGACCATGCCCTGTGAGCATTTGAACAATTTTATATATCTTTTTTGCATGTTCAGGTGAATGTCCTCCCATGGACACCCCATCCCTGACCACCAATGATCCTCTCCCACCAACGATCCTCTCCCACCTCAGTTGTAACCCCTCTGTGATCCAAAGCTTCTTTAAAGATGAAGCCAATATAATAGCCAAATACAATTAATAGGAAAATGAAATAATAAATATAAGTTTAAATGTAAGAGATAAAATACATGAAAACTTAAAAAAAACTAAAAATAAAATAAAATTAAAGGTTTGGGATATTCAAAAAATGGGAAAAAGAAATTAAAAAAAATTTTTTTTTGACATTTTGCATTTTCTCACTGCAATATAGCGTGTTCAGTCTGTACTGTGGCAACTTCCCCCTCTCATTCCCCAGTGTTTCACTATTTTTCACTAAATTTTCAAAGAAGTTTTAGGTCACAGCAAAGTCACACACAGAATACAAGACACTCTCAAAAGACCCAACATCCTCCTCCTTTCCTCACCCTATATTAAAATCTTGTTGTATGTGGATGGTAGTATAGTTATAACTGTTATACAGATAATGAAGCATAGCTATGAAACACTTTCAATGGTTTACAGTATGTTTACATTTTGGACCATACAATTTTATACAATTTGATGATATTTACCATGTCCTGTGTCCATTACTGTAAAGTAATGAAAAACACTTCCACTTACCACTTAATACCCCCTGTTTGATCTATTCTGTTCCTCCCTCCCCATCCCCCTGGGGCCCAAGACGACCCCATGACTTGACTCTTTGGATGACAACATACATAGTTACATGCAACAAGAGGTCTTAACACAGTGTTTTGTGCTCCCCTATTAGGAACCACACTTGCTCATAAGAGACACCCACCTGTTTGTGGATGAATCTGTCCTCCCAAAAATGGGAGTCCATCTCCTTTCTGCTCATTGTGTGTGTGTCTCCACCCCCTGATGCAACACATTATGACAGGAAGAATGCTCACACACTCCCTAGAAGCCTGCTCCAGATGCTCCCTATCCCGAAATCCCCCCTGAACCAACACCTAAAACAGTGACACTTCCTTGTCATATTGCCATAAGAGTATTCCCACCTTTGTACTTTCAACCTCATACCCACAAATCCCAAGTGTTCACCTGGTCTCTCTCCCATCTCTTCCCCCAATATCCTGGGTATTCTAACCCACCCTTTCCAATCTACCCACCTGTCAACCCTGCACCACCAAACCCAATAATATAACTACCCATATGTCCTATCACTTCAAAACGCAACTACAGTCTATCACTTTACCATAGATTACATCCATATGGGTGATGGCTCACAAATTTCTCTTCTCTTTCTCTTTCTTGTAAATCTATCTTTCAGACACTGGTTCTCAGAGACTGCTCAATTTCCTTAATTTATATCAGTGAAGTCATGTACTGATCATCCTTCAATGCCAGGCTTGCTTGACTCAACATAAGGTCTTCAAGATTCATCTATGTTATCCTGTGTGTTAGCACATTATTCCTTCTAACAGCTGATGAATATTCCATTGTATTTATGTACCACATTTTGTTTATCCACTCATCTGTTGATGGGCACCACGGTTGATTCCAACTTTTGGCAACAGTGAACAATAGTAAACATTGGTGTGTATATATCTGTTTGTGTCTTTGCTTTAATTCATCTGGGTATATACCCAGCAGTGGAATCACTGGATCATATAGGAGATCTATAGTTAATTTTTTGAGGAACCGCCAGACTGTCCTCCACAGTGGCTGGACCATTCCACAATCCCACCAGCAGTGGATGAGGGTTCCCATTCCTCCACATCCTCTCCAAAACTTATAGTCTGCTGTTTTTTTAATAGCCACCATTCTAATGGGTGTAAGATGGTATCTCATTTTAGTTTTGATTTGCATTTCCCTTATAACTAGCAATGTTGAACATTTTTTCATGTGCTTTTTAGCCATTTGTAGTTCTTCCTTGGAGAAGTGTCTTTTCAGGTCACTTGCCCATTTTTTAAATGGGTTCTTTGTCTTTTTATTTTTGAGGTGTAGGATTTCTTTATATATGCAGGATATTAGGCTCCTATCAGATATAATATGGTTGCCAAATATTTTCTCCCATTGGGTAGGCTGCCTTTTTATTTTCTTGATAGCATCCTTTTAGGTTCAAAAGTTTTTAATTTTGAAGAGATCCCATTTATCTATTTTTTCTCTTGCTGCTCGTGCTTTGGGTGTGAAGTCCATGAAACCTTTCCCTATTACATGGTCCTGTAGATACTTCCCTACATTGTCTTCCAAGGTCTTTATGGCATTGACTCATATTTAGGTCTTTCATCTAAGTTGAGTTGATTTTCGTATAAGGTGTGAGATGGTGTTCCTCTCTCACTCTTTTGGATATGGATATCCAGTTCTCCAAGCACACTTGTTGAAGAGGTCATTCTCTCCCAACTGAATGGGCTTGGTAGTGTTGTCAAATATCAGAAGACTGTATATGCAAGGATTTATATCAGAACTCTCAATTTGGTTCCATTGGTCAGTATGTCTATCCTTGTACCAATACCAAGCAGTTTTTACAACTGCAGCTTTGTAATATGTTTTAAAGTGAGGTAGTGTGATACCTCCAAGTTCATTTTTCTTTTTCAATATGTCTTTGGTGATTAAGGGTGTCTTTCCATTCCAAATAAATTTTGTAGTTAGTTTTTCCAGTTCCTTAAATAATGATGTGTTGATTTTTTGGGGGATTGCATTAAATCTGTAGATAAGTTTAGGTAGGATAGAGATCTTGATGATGTTTAGTCTTCCTATCCATGAACAGAGGATATTCTTCCATTTACTTAAGTCTTCTTTGATTTCCCTTAACAGTGCTGTGTAGTAGTTTTCTGTATATAAGTCCTTTACATGTTTAGTTAAATTTATTCCTAAGTATTTGATTCTTTTAGTTACTATTATAAATGGTATTTTTTTCTTGATTTCCTACTCATATTGCTCGTTATTGGTGTACAGAAATGCTACTGCTTTTTCTGCATTGATCTTATAGCCTGTGACATTACTGAACTCCTTTTTATGTTGTAGAAGCTTTGTTGTACATTTCTCAGGACTTTCCACATATAGGATCATGTTGTCTGCAAATAATGAAATTTTCACTTCTTGTTTTCCAATTTGGATGCTTTTTATATCTTTTTCTTGCCTCAGTGCTCAAGCAAGTACTTCTAAGACAATGTTAAATATGAGTGGAAATAGTGGGCATCCATGTCTTGTTACCAATCTCAGAGGGAAGGCTTTTAAGACTTCACCATTGAAGATGATGTTAGCTGTGGGTTTTTCATATATACCCTTTATCATGTTCAGAAAGTTTCCTTCTATTCCAAACTTTTGCAATGTTTTTATCAGGAAAGGGTGCTGTATTTTGTCAAATGCTTTTTCTGCATCTATAGGGATGATCATGTGGTTTTTTTCTTTCAATCTGTTTATGTGGTGTATTACATTGACTGATTTTCTTATGTTGAACCATCCTTGCATACCCAGGATGAAACACACTTGGTCATGGTGTATAATTCTTTTGATATGCTGTTGAATGAGATTAGCAAGTATTTTTTTGAGGATTTTAGATGTAGGTTCATTAGAGAAATTGGTCTGTACTTTTCCTTTCTTTTAGTATCATTTTTGGCTTTGGTATTAAGGTAGTGTTGGCATTATAGAATGAGTTATGCAATGCTCCTTCTACTTCTATTTTTTAGAAGAACTTAAGCAGGATTGGTGTTAGCTCTTTCCAGAATGTTTGGTAGAATTCAGGTGTGAATCCACATGGTCCTGGGCTCTTCTTAGTTGGGAGGTTTTTGATGACTGAGTCTATCTCTTCACTTGTATTTGGACTGTTCAGTTCATCAATTTCTTCTTTAATCAATGTAGGCTGTTTGTGAGCTTCTAGGAATTTATCCATTTCCTCTAAATTATCATTCTTGCTGGCATATAATTTTTCAAAGTATCCTCTTATGATATTCTTTAATTCTGTGAGGTCAGTAGGGATATCCTCTTCTTCATTCCTTATTTTGTGTATCTGCATCTGCTCTCTCTTTTTCTTTGTTATTCTGGCTAAGTGTTTGCCAGTTTTATTGATCTTATCGAAGAACCAGCTTTTGGTTTTGTTTATTTTTTCTAGTGAATTCTTTTATCTATTTCATTTAGTTCTGCTCTAATCTTTGTTATTTCCTCCTTTCTACTTCCTTTTGGATTAGTTTGTTGTTGTTTTTCCAATTCTTCCAGGTGTGCAGCTAGGTCTTTAATTTTAGTTCTTTCTTCTTTTTTAATATATGCATTTATGCCTATGAGCTTCCCTCTCAGTACAGCTTTGGCTGCATCCCATAGGTTTTGATATGTTGTGTTCTCATTTTCATTTGTTTCAAGGTAGTTACTGATTTCTTTTGAGATTTCCTCCTTGACCCTCTATTTGTCTAAAGGTGTGTTGTTTAACTTCCATATCTTTGTGCCTAATCTGTTTCTCTGGCCCTTACTGATTTCCAATTTCATTCTATTGTGGTCAGAGAAATTACTTTGCATAATTTCAGTCTTTCTGAATTCATTGAGAGTTGTTTTGTGGCCTAGCATTTGGTCTAACTTGGAGTATGATCCATGTGCACTTGAGAAGAATGTATATCCCACTTTATTTGGGTGTAGTGTTCTGTATATGTCTCTTAGGCCCAGGTTCTCTAATTTATTTTTGAGAGTCTTTGTTTCTTTATTGATTCTCTGTCTAGATATTCTTTCTAATGGTGATAATGGTGTATTAAAGTCCTCCATTATAATTATAGAGGCATTTATTTCTCCACTTTTCCAGTGTTTGCCTCATGGATTTTGAGGCACCCTGATTAGGTACATAAGTGTTTATAATTGTTCTCTCTTCTTGAGAGATTACCTCTTTTACTAATATATAGTGTCCATCTTTGTTTCCCACAATGATTTTGCATTTAAAGTCTATTTTGTCCAATATTAGGATAGCTACTCCTGCCCTTTTTTGCTTATTGTTTGCTTGTAAAATTGTTTTCCAGCCATTCACTTTCAGCCTCCTTGAATTACTGGGTCTAAAGTGGGTTTCTTGTAGACAGCATATTGATGGATCATATTTCCTTACCCATTCTTCCAATCTGTGTACTCTTGACTGGTGAGTTTATTCCATTAACATTCAGTGTTATTACTCTCAATGAATTTTTACATCAGCCATATTTTCTTTAGGGTTTATGTATGTCATGTGTTGTTTTTATTTCCCTTTTTGTCTTTTTAGGTATTTTTACACTCTCCAAATCTCTTGCTCCTCTTTTTTCCTTTCAACCTGCAGAACTTCTTTTAATATTTCTTGAAGGGCAGGTTTCTTATTGGCACACTTTCTTAATTTCTGTTTGTTTGTGAATATTTTGAACTCTCCATCATTTTTGAATGCCAGTTTTGCTGGATAGAGAATTTAGGCTCAAAGCTTTTTTCTTTTAATATATTGACTATGTCATACCACTGTCTTCTTCCCTCCATGGATTCAGATGAGAAATCAGCACTTAATCTTATTGTGCTTCCCTTGTATGTGATGGTTCTCTTTTCTCTTGCTGCCTTGAGTGTTTTCTCTTTGTCTTCAGCATTGGACATTTTGATAATTATATGTCTTCATGTAGGCCTGTTGGGATTTATACTGTTTGGTGTGTGCTCTGCTTCCTGGACATGTACATCCATCTCCCTCAGTAGGTTTGGGAAGTTTTCAGACATTATTTCCTTCAACACTCCTTTTGTTCCCTTTCCCTTCTCTTCTCCTTTGGGATGCCAATAATGCATATGTTTGTGTGTTTTGTGTTTTCAGTTATATCCCTGAGTCCCTGCTGGATTTTTTCTATCTTTTTGTCTACCTCTTCTACTATCTGTTTGATTTCAGATGTATTGTCTTCCACATCACTAATTGTTTCTTCTGCCTGTTCAAATCTGCTGTTATGTGATTCCAGCATCTTTTTGATTTCTTGGTTTGTGCCATTCATTCCCATCATATCTGTTATCTTTTTATGTATGTTTACAATTTCTTCAATATGTTCTCCCAGGGTCTTCTTAATATCGTTAATCTCTTCCTTCACTTCATTAAGTTGGTCCATGTTATGTGTTTGGACACTTTGATTTGTTGTTCAACGTTCTGTATCTCTCCCTGGTTTTTAGTTCATTCATTGGACTCTTTGCCCTCTGGTCATCATTTTATCTTGATGGGTTTATTCAGTTGATTAGCTTCTCTCTCTGCTCTAGAGTTTTATTTAGTTGGTGGTTCTGTGTTTGTGTTAGTTTTCTCTTTAACGCTTGTTCTTCTTGTTCTAATTCCTTGCTTTTTTCTATGTTCCCTTGAAGGAAAAAGATTAGGGCCCTAGGAATCCAAAGAGGTTAGAAAGGAAAAAGGATAATAGTAATATTGATAAAAGTTAGAAGAGGGGCCTTATAAGACTTAGTAAAATGAATATTTAACTCATGTAGGCATTGTAGAGTAATGGGGAAAATAGGGGTATACCTACAATGGAATGGGAAACCAAATAGAGGAAAATATATATTATGATTTAAAAGGCCAGAATGATAAGGAGAGAGAGAAAGAGTAAAGAGAGGGCTGAAAGGAAAAAGTTAATAATAATTTTAAAAAAAGAGAATAGACAAGATAGAAATCAACACCCCTGAAGTTGCAGACTAGTAAATAAAGTTGGAACGTAAGAACCAGAACAGAAAGCAGAAGGTAGAAAGATGAAGGAGGGAAAAGAGATAGCATTGGTAGACAAAATATATACATACAGTGAATGGGAAATCAAGGAAGGAGAAGCACATCAAAGAAGAAAAAAGCTAGCAGCACCTAATTTAAAAAAAAGTGGGGATGAGGAAAGAGGAAAGAAAAGCAAGAAAAATACAAACAAAGAAAAACCAAACAAACACACAAGCAAGCAGTCAAACAAAGCTAAGGAAGAACTGTGTTCCTTCTTGGGCCCTTGTGGAGTCTCTCAGCCTGCCTGTGTTCATCAATCAATTACCCTGCAGGCTTCTATCTGCCGGTTTTGAGGCAGATTTTAGCAATTAAATTAAGTTGAATTTTTTTTAAAGTAATCTTTTTTTGTTTGTTTTGGTTAAATAAGACATTCAAAAGAAGGCCTCTTCTAGACTACCCCTCCACTGCGGGCATCCTAAATAGGCCCGTGGAAACTTTTCAAACATTTCCCACTGCCTGGCTTCCCCAGGGGAGCTGAGACTGTGATACTCATCAGCGCACAACAATGAAATTGGCTTACTTCGCCCCTCCCGAGCCAAGCCTCGTATTACAGGGTGGTTAGGTAAATCAGGCTTCCTCAGCAGATTTGCCTCTCCTCTCAGCCTGGTGCCACTTCAAGCCAGTGGGTTTGTTCCCCAAACCTGTAAGGGCATCCAGACAGCCAAACGCACAGAAAGGAAACACCTCTCCAACTTCTGCCCGAACCCTCCCACTCTCGGAGGATGCTCCCTTTCACTGGGTTGCCAGTGGGAGTCATGGCAGTTCCTTGGGCGGCTAGGTAAATCAAACTTCCTTAGCAGATTTGCCTCTCCCCTCAGCCTGGTGCTGCTTCAAGCCTGCTGGTTTGCTCACCAAACCTGCAAGAGGTCCAGACAGCCAAATCCACAGAAAGGAAACCCCTCTCACTCTTGGAGAATGTTCCTCTCACTGGAATGCAGGTGGGAGTTGGGGGTCATCCTAGTCCTTTGCCCTGAGGGTGGGGCTTAACTGGCTGGGGAAAAACTCATGATTTTATCTTGACCAACCCACCTCGCTGTCCAGCTCCCTCCAGATCGATGTCCCTAAGGTTCTCACTCTGAGGGCTCCCATACCAGACAACTCAGGGAGGATCCTGTCCCCAATCAGCTGTCCTCTTTGAGAGAGATGGTGAGTGCACACCTAAACCAATGCCACCTTGTCACTTCCTCCTATAGCATATCTTTTAAAATCCTTTTGGGAAGAGAAAGTGGCATTTAAATACCAGAAATGATATCCATTTTATTTAAAGAAAAATAAGACTGTCAATATTGGAGTATTGTAGGGGAAGAAAAACCCCCACAATCCTAAGTCAGGCAGCAGATCATATCCTACATTAAAAATTTGTTGCCAATGCAGCTCTGACAGACCTGGAGCAGTTAATGTCTGCTACTAAGGCTTCCATTACAAATGCAAGAAAAAGAAGGTCCTTGCACCTTCTATCTGTCTGGTTGTTGCAGCCAAGATTGAATGGGGGTAATGCAGGAAATTCTAAAAACATGGAGAAGGGGAATAATCTTTGCAACTTAGAAATAAACTTGTAAAAAGCAAATACTCTTTTTACTCCACAAAAGGCATCTTTTTGAAATTTGGATTTACTTGAGAAGTGTTAGAAGACTATTTACCCTACACTCTTACCTTCTGGTTGATTCCTTCTGGTTAAAGGTTTAACAACATTCAAAGGTTAAAAAAGAAAACCTGATTAAAAGCAAGCCAGTGGTTCTTCTTAAAAAAAAAAAAATTGTTGCCAGGTAGTTTTTGTCACTTTGATATCTTAGAAGATGAGCAGTTGGAAGATCATTGCAGATGTGAAAATGGCACCATTTTCACCATGATTTAGAACAGACAGGAGGTATATACACTAATTTTGGTATGCACATGGCACTGACCTTTGGTGATCAATTTTGCATATTTTCCCATTCTTTTCCTGGATTAAATGGTACTAATATAGAAAAGCCTTGGAGAAAGAAAGGGCTCCCCAGGAAGAATGCTTACTTTAGAAATTAAACCTTCACAAGGGCTCTCTAGGGAATGGGCAGAGCAGCCTTATGAGTTCTGGCCTCTTTCAGATCAAATATTTTTTTCCTGCCTCCAAAATTCATCATAAACATAAAGTCCAAGAAATGCTAATGTGTTGAACTGTGGAATTCAAGAAGGAAACAAAGCACCTGAAGTTGGTTGTAGCATATCAGTTTTTGCATATTTGCATAAGTATTTCCTTAAAGGAAATATGACTCAAAAATATTTAGGAATCAGTGGCATAAATGTCCCATAGAGGAGAAGTGTCCTCAATGTAAATGAACTTATTCTATCACACATAAAATGTTAAATTAAATGAAAAACTTTTAAAATATTTTATATGGAATTTAAATATAGAACATTTCAATAAATATTTCAATTTTGAAAAAAAGAAATAAGAACGGCTTTAATTTATTTTTCTTGCCTAAATGCAATAAAATGCTGAACAGAAGGGGCAAGAATTGGGAAGCGGGTGTGGCTCAATGGATAGAGCTCCCGTTTACCATATGGGAGGCCCCGGGTTCGCTTCCCGGGGCCTCCTTGTGAGGGCCGGCCGGCTGGCCTGCCCAGTGTGGTAGGCTGATGCAGCAAGACCTCACAGCAGGAAGCGGGTGTGTCTCAATCGATAGAGCCCCCGTTTACCATGCGGG
>JAQZBX010058255.1:0-17783 GCA_029593785.1 Cabassous unicinctus
TAATATAACTCAGCAATCTTTCCATTTATATTGAGGTCTACCTAAAATTTTAATGGTTGCATACTATTTTGTAGTATGTGTATACCATATTTCATAATTTAACCATTCTCCTCTAAACGCACACTTGGTTTATTTTCAATTTTTTTTACTATTACAAACTGTGCTTTAAATACATCTTTGGGTATATATCTTTGTACATATGTGCTAGGATTTCTTTAGGGTTCCTAGAAGTTGAATTACAGGGTCACAAGAATATACGTAATTGGTGTCTTCATTTTTCTTTTAAATTTTTAAATTTATAAGTAGTATCTTTAATACTTAAAAAAAATACTTTAGCTTATATAAATGTTACATAAAAAATATAGGGGATTCCCATATGCCCCTCCCACACTTTCCCACATGAACAACATCCTTCATTAGTGTGGTACATTTGTTACAATTGATGAACAGATATTGGAGCATTGCCACTAAGCGTGGATTATAGTTTACATTATAGTTTATACTCTGTCCTGCACAATTTTGTAAGTTATGACAAAATATATAATGGCCTGTATCCATCATTGCAGTGTCATTCAGGATAATTACAGTGTCCCGATAATGCCTCTGTATTACACCTGTTTTTCCCTTTCCCTCTCCTTAGAACCTCCAGTGGCCACTGCCTCTACATCAGTGATTAAAGTTCTTCCATTGCTGGAATAACAATAAGTCTTTAGTAGAATAACCATAATTTCTACTCTAGTCCATTGTTCATTCCCCAATCCTGAGGATTCTGGGATGGTGATGCCCACTCTGCCTCTAATTGAGAAGGGGCTTAGATCCCATGGGGCAGATGGATGGGACTGCCTTGCTTGCAGTTGCAGACTCTCTCTGTTCCTTGGGATGGGCATTGTCCATCATCATCTCCTTGATAGTTGTCCTGGGTAAGTCCAATGAACTGGAGAGTAGGTGTTGCAACTCTGTTGAGATTCAGGGTCCAACTGGCACATGGACAGCCCAAAGATTTAAGTCTCTTGGACATACACCTATCAAGTTTAGTACTAAATATAAGTTCAAATAGAAGGGGCAGAAGAGCCATGTGTATGGAAATCACAAATGAGTCCAACTCTGTCACACTGGGGAGCATAAATTCCAAAGTAGGGCCCACTGGCAGGGTGCCAAACTCCTGAGCTGTCTGCCCTGCCTGTAGTGTCTAGATGTCTCTAGAGCCATCAGGAGCCCCACATTTTGAGGCAATATTTACTGTGGCAGTCAATGAGATCTTGCTGAGATATGCATAAGCATAACCTCTGGAATGACCTCCTGACTCACTTTAAAATCTCTTAGCCATAAAAACTCATTTGTATTTACCTTTTCCCCCTTTTGGTCTTTTTCCAGGTACATTGCTAGTTGGTGCTTGGTAATAATCCCTTGGTGCCAGAGAGGCTTATCCCTGGGAGTCATGTCCCACACTGGGGGAACGTAATGGATTTATATGCTGAGTTTGGCTTAGAGAGAGGCCACATTTGAGCAAAAAGGAGGCTTTCAGGAGATAACTCTTAGGCAGCATATAATACTAGACTAAGTTTCAATTTCAAAAGAAAAGGTTTATAAATACAGTCATCAATATCAAGGGCCTGTCGCAGTGGTTAATTGATGTCTTTAAAGGCTTCACTGATCTTTTTTTAAAAAATTTTGCTCAAGTATATAATGTATCAATGAACATACATAAACAATAAGTGAAGTAGTAAAAGTTGTGAATGTGCAAAACAAACATGCCTGGCATACAGGACTCCCATACATCACCCCACCACCAATACCTTGCTTTCTTGTGGAACATTTGTTACAGATGATGAAAGAACATTGTCAAAATATAACTACTAACTATAGTCCATTTTTTACATTTGGTGTACTTTCCCCCATCCTCACCCTATTATTAACACCCTGTATTAGTATTATATATTTGTTATAGTTCATGAGAGAATGTTCTCATATTTGCTGTTAACTACAGTCCATCATCCATCACAGGATGCACTGTGTTATACAGTCCCATGCATTATGCAATCCATTCAAAGTGTACACTCAGTGGCTTTCATTTTTGTCACAGAGTTGTGCTGTCATCACCTCAGTGAATTTTAGAATGCTTTTATTACTCCAAAACGAAAAATACCATACCCCTTTAGACCCTCCTATTGTTAACCCTTAGAATTGATATATCTCCTTTTCCATTGCTGCAAAAATATTACAGTATTACTGTTAACTATCATCCATAAGTTATATTAGTTGTAATTTTCCAATGTGTCACCATATTTTTAACACTTTGTAATAGAAGAACATTCTTATGCTATTTGTACTATTAACCACAATTTTCATCCACCACTGAAACTTCATTGATCTTTTTAATTGGATTGTTTGTCTTTTTGTTGTTGACGTAGGCTTATCTTGATGAATGATTATAAAGCTACTTTGTGCTGATTGATTTTCTAACCTAGGGAAAATGTGCCTATCTCGGTGGCTATATTTCTCTGACATGGAAGAATGGCCAAGATGCATATTTTTAATATGGAAAAATGACCTGGACAACAGGGTCCTAATGAACTGTCTCCTGAGCAACAGGAATGTGTAGTGATTAAAACAGAGGAAAGGTTTTGAATAATTATATGTTAAGTTAGAAATGTTTGAACTAGGTATTTAAAAGGAAGTTAGCTACAATTGTATATATTGAAACTGTATGCATTGTATTTTACTTTTTCAGTCAGAAAATCATTTTTGAGTTATAACAAAACCATCTGGGGCCCTTTGGAACTGGTGGAGAAGCTGTACCCGGAGGCAGAGGAAATAGGAGCCAGTGTCCGGGATTTACCTGGTCTTAAGTAAGTAATCTTATTACTTATTCATCCCTAACCACAGAAGTATATATTTACTGTTTCTAAAGTACCTTACACTCTAATTTATAATCTTTTCTCAGCCTTAAGTACTCTTCTTTCATTCTCTCCTAATAAAATTGTGTTCATTCTTTATGAATTAGCTCAAATTCCATTTCCTTTATGAGGTTTTTCTTAGAATAACTGCTCTAAGATTAACTGCTTTTTCCTTTATACTCTTATTACTTTATTTCCCCCCTTTATTGTATCACTTACTTCAGTTCTGCATTTTAAGTCCCTTTAACATAGGATAAATCAATTATGTGTCTTTTTTGTTCATTAAAATGTTTTTTATTGAAGAATATCATTCATACATGGACATACATAAACAATAAGTGTATAGTAAAATTTTGGAGCTTATAAAACATACATGCATATCATAATACAGGGTTCCTGTACATCACCTTGCATTGTTGTGAACATTTGTTACAAACTATGAAAGAGCATCATCAAAATATTACTACTAACTATAGCCCATATCTTGCATTTGATGTATTTTTTCCCCATTCCCACCCAATTATTAATACCCTATATTAGTATTATATATTTTTTAAAGTTCATGAGAGAACGTTCTTATATTTGTTCTCTTAACCACAGTCTGTCTTCTACCACAGGATTCACTGTATTCTACAGTCCCATGCTTTGTACAATCCATTTAGAGTATACACTCAGTGGCTCTCATTTTCATCACAGAGTTGTACTATCATCACCTCAGTCAATTTTAGAACATTTTCATTACTCTGAAAGGAAAAATCCCACACCCCTTCATGTCCCTTAGAATTGACAGAATATCTTCTTTGCCATTGCTGCAAAAATATTAAACTATTACTGTTAACTATTGTCCATAAGTTACATTAGTTGTAATTTTCCCATGTATTACCATATTCTTAATGCTTTGTGTATTAGTCAGTCAAAGGGGTACTGATGCAAAATACCAGAAATCAGTTGGTTTTTTTAAAGGCTATTTATTTGGGCCATAAAGTATAAGTTATTTCCCTCACCAAAGTCTGTTGCCATGTGTTGGAGTAAGATGGCTGCTGATGGCTGCCTAGAGTTCAGGCTCCTTTGGTTCCTCTCTTCCTAGGCTCTGTTTCTCTCTGGGCTCAGCTGCTGTACTCTCTGTCCACAAGGCCAGCTGTAGACTATCAGGAGAATGGCTCTTCTCTTTTCCCAGGGCCTTCTCTCCTTCCTCACATCCAAGCTCCTCTCTGTGCTTACTTCCCGGGGCTCCATCTCAAAAACTCAGCATCAAAACTTCAACTCTGTCCTTTGCTATGTCTTTTATCTGTGAGTCCCCACCCACCAAGGGCCAGGGACCCAACGCCCTACTATGAGGCCCAATCAAAGCCCTAATCATAATTTAGTCACACCCAGAGGAATAGAGCAGTTTACAAACATAATCCAATATCTATTTTTGGAATTCATAAATAATGCCAAACTGCTATACTACACCCTTGGAATTCCAAAAAGACATTGCAATATTCAAAAAACCTTATTTCAGTAACAATACTAAGTGCAAAATCATATAATCAGTTTAAAGAAATACAGTTTTTCTTGGGGCAGAGTCCCATCTGCTGTAGAGCTCTGAAACTTAAAAAACAATTTATCTACTTCCAGTACACAAATGGACAGACAAAGGATAAAGATTTTCATTACTATAAGGAGAAATTGGGAGGGAAACATGAGTCATGGGTCTTCTACAGTTCAGTAAACCTGCAGGACATACTTCATTAGATGTCAAAGTCTGAGAGTCATTCTTAAGATGATGGTTTATTTTCCTTGGTGCTTTATGGGGACCCACCCTTTCCACAGGCTTGCCCAATGACCATTTTCTTGTTTCCACCCTCATCAAGCATCTGGATGTCGACCAAGCTCCAGACCTCACCCTTGAAGAGCAAATGGGGTGATTGCCATACCTTACCCAATCTTTGGTTTAGAGACTTAACCCCCCCTAGTACAGTGAGGTGAAGGCAACATCCTCCCTAACCTTTGTCATACAGGCTCAACCCTCTCAGAGCAACGAGTAGACTACCTGGCCTTCCCTAATCCATGGGGGACAGGTCCTCCCCTTCTAGATTTATGGGGCATCGACCTCAACCTCCCTAATCCTTGAGGAATGTGCTCTACCTTCTCTGTACCCTGGGGCGGCAAAACTCTCCTGGAACATTGGGTGGGAACATCCACCCTCTTCAATTGCTGGGGCAAACTCACCCTCTCTGCACACATGGGTGGGGTTCCTCTCTTGGCCCAAGGCAATGTCTTAATTCGAGATCTCAGCTTCCATGGTTTTCCTCTTAAAGCTGTTTCTCCTTCAATCTTTCCTTTCCATGTCCCTTTTAGTCCAGGCTGACAGTGGTTTTGTTCATACAGCTCTCTCAAAAAGCTTGGTTTAGCATGCAAGAAGCAGGGGTCCAAGCCATCAAACAGTAAGATTTTCCACAAGTCTTTCCAATATAACTGCATCTTCAATCCTGATTTACAAGTTCCAAGTTTAGTTAAGTCCTCAACTGGGGCACTATTATCTGGGAGCTTGATTCTCAGAGGCTTGGAATTTCCAGAATCAGTTTCTGGTTTCTTTGTGCCCAACAATCCAGTTCTCAGCTTATCTCTTTCGTCTAGCATTTTGCTATAAGGTGCAATGAAAAGCCAAGCCGCATTCTCTGTGTTTACTTTGGAAAGTTCCTTCAGCTAAATGCCCAGGCTCTCCATTTTCAAATTCTGTCTTCCAGAAAACACCACGGGTTAATCTTGCTAAGTTCTTTGCAACTTTAAAACACAGATCGCCTTTCTTCCGCTTTCCAATAGTTTCTTCATTTACTCCTAAGGCATCATAAAAAGCCTCTTTAGCATCCATATTGTTATCAACAGTCTCTTCAAAGCAATATAGGCCTTTTCTAGCAAGCATCTCACAATTCTTCCAAAAAATACCCCTTACCCATTTATAAAACCATTCCAGCATTTTGGTAATTGCAAAAGCACGACCCCACTCCTGGTACCAGATTCTGTATTTGTCAGTCAAAGGGGTGCTGATGCAAAATACCAGAAATCGGTTGGTTTTTATAAAGGGTATTTATTTGGGGTAGAAGCTTATAGTTACCAGGCCATAAAGTATAAGTAACTTCCCTCACCAACGTCAATTGCCATGTGCTGGAGCAAGATGGCTGCCAATGTCTGCCTAGAGTTCAGGCTTCTTTGGTTTCTCTCTTGCTGGGCTTCGTTTCTCTCCGGACTCAGCTGCTGTGCTCAATCTCCACAAGGCCAGCTGTAGACTATCAGGAGAATGGCTCCTCTCTTTTCCCAGGGTCTTCTCTCCTTCCTCACATCCAAGCTCCTCTGTGTGCTTACTTCCTGGTACTCCATCTCAAAAACTCAGCATCAAAACTTCACCTCTGTCCTTTGCTATGTCTTTTATCTGTGAGTCCCCACCCACCAAGGGGCTGGACTCAATGCCCCACTAACGTGGCCCAATCAAAACCCTAACCGTAATTTAATTACGCACAGAAGAACAGACCAGTTTACAAACACAATCCAATATCTATTTTTGGAATTCATAAATAATGCCAAGCTGCTATACTTTGTGAAAGAAGGACATTCTTGTATTTATACTATTGACCACAATCTTTCTCCACCACCAAAATCACTGTTATACATTACCTAGATTATTCTCTAGCTTCCTGTCAATTGAAATATTAAATCAATAACTACCCCTTTCAGCCACAATCACATTTACAAGTAAACAGAGTTAATTATTTCACTATAATGTTTTACCATCAACTCTATTCATTTTTACAATAAACCTTATTAAAAATTCTATATACCTTAAGCATCAGCTCCCATTCTCAACCAACGTTCTATTTCCTAGTAACCTATATGCTAGAGTTTGCCTCCACAAGCTTACTCATCGTATTTAGTTCATATTAGTGACACTATCAGTATTTGTCCTTTTGTGTCTGGCTTATTTCACTCAACATAGTGTCCTCAAGGTTCATCCATGTTGTTATAAGCATCCTGATTTCATTTCTTCTTACAGCTGAATAGTATTGCATTGTATGTATATATCACATTTTGTTTATCCATTCATCGGTTGATGGACACTTTGTAGTTTCCATATTTTAGCAGTCATGAATAATGTGGCCGTGAATATCTGTGTGCAAATGTCAGTTTGCATCCTTGCTTTCAGTTCTTCTGAATATATTCCTAGTAATGGGATTGCTGGATCATATGGCTGTTCTTTATTTAGCTTGTTGAGGTACCACCAAACAGTCTCCCACAGAGGCTGCACCATTCTACATTCCCACTAACAGTGAAGGAATGTTCCTTTTTCTCCACATCGTCTCCAGCACTTGTAGTTTATTATATTTTATTATATCACTTACTTCAATTCTGCATTCTATTTTGGGAAATTGCAAGTCCCTTTAAAATAGAATGCATCAATTATATGTCTTTGTTCTCTGAGTATTAAGTTAGTTTGCACTTAGTAAGTAGTCTCCTATTTGTTGAAGTTTGAATTAGGCTGAATCCAGGAGATTTGAGTTCTCAGATAAGCCATTGATATATTAGGCTTATCTAATAAGTCTTGTGCAAATTAATAGGATTTGTGCAAATTATTTTTCATTCTCTGAAAAACTGGGACTTCTTTTATTGTCACCTGCCTGTATTGTCACCAGACAAACATATGTGAAATGTCCTAAAAGCTGGGATATACTGGCTAATAACTCATGAGTGCTGAAAATTTTTTGAAGTTTTAAAGTGTTGTTAAGAATAAGTTCTTGTATTCTTTAGGTATAATTAAATTATAAATGCTCCCTTTATTTCTTGTGAGTGAGCAAACTTTTTTTATGCTTAACATTTTCTGTAAGATTATCATTTTGCTTTCTAGTAGACAACTTTACAATTTAGGCTTTTATATGTTGTAGGTGATATGGTAGTGTTTTCTGATTGTTATTGCAATGTTCAAATGTTTGCAAGTTGGATTTAATTGAGTGATTAAAAAAATAGCTTCTATTGAACATTGTGTCAGTGTAATACAGTGTAACTGTCTTACATGCATTATATCATTTAGGGCTTATATCAGTCTTATAGTTTATAACAATTATATGGATGTGAAAAAGTATAAAGTTCAGAGAAGTTATAGTTAGTTAAGTGGCAGAGCTAAGCATTCAAATACAGTTTTTGGAGTTAAATAGCAAATAATGTTCACACTTGATGTTATTTATAATGGTATAGTAGATGTAGTAATTTTTTACTTATTTATTTTTTAGATATAGTAATTTTTAACATAGATTAAGGGAAAAGGGAGTTTTAACTCAAAATCAAAGATAAAAGATTTGGTTTCATTATAATTTGAAAATACATGTTCATGTTTAAAAAAAGAAAGTCAAACTCTACAAAAGTAAGAAGGGTTTTCCGAAGAAAGGTATTCATTAACATTCTAAGCTATGAGAAGTTCCTTAGCTGTTAGAAGTGAAGGATAAGTTTCCTTCTATTCCTCCTGCAAAATGTTCACTTTATAAAAAAACATAAAAGTGTGAATGATATCACTTTTTTTTTTGGAAAAAATACAAACATATTCTGTAAAACTTGCTTTTATTTTCATTAAATGATAGAGCTTGGATAGAGAGGTAAGAGATTTAATTTCTTACATGCAATTGGATAAAAGAAACATTTAAAAAACAGCAATGTGGTTGTATTAGTTAGCCAAAGGAGTACTGATGCAAAGTACCAGAAACTTTATTGGCTTTTATAAAGGGTATTTATTGGGGGCAAAAGCTTACAGTTAAAAGCCCCTAAAGAGTCCAACTCAAGGTTGCTTTCTCACCAAAGATGGTTGCTTATTTCTGCGAGGGTTCAGCCTTCCTCTCTCTCAGCTATAGGTTGGCATAGGACTTGTTTCCTTCTGGGCCTTATCAGTTGCTCAACTGCTCTGGTCTCCTTACAATGTCAGCTGTAAACTATCAGGCAAATGGCTCATCTCTCTTCCTGGGGCCACAGGATCAAAGTTCTCTCCTCTGCCTATCTATGGAACTCTCTCTCTTCCTGTGTCATCTTCTGTGAGTGTCTGTTTATATCAGCCCACCAACGGGGAGGGACTCAACCCTGAATCATGTCCTACTGACATGGTCGAATCGAAGCCCTAATCTTAGCAGGTAATTTAATCAAGACATGTCAGCTGAATCTAATGTACTCAAAGGATATTACTCCCAGAGGAACAGGCCAGTTTATGAACATAATCTCTTTTTGGGGGGATTCTTAAATAATCTCAAATTGCCAAACTCCACCCTCTGAATACTCCAAAAATATTACAGTATTCAAAAAACCTTCAGTCCTTTTCAGTAGCAATGCTAAGTACAAAATCACATCTTAATCATTTGTAGAAATGCAGTTTGTCTTGGGGCAAAATCCCCTCTGCCTGTAGACCTGTAAAACTTATAAAACAAGTTATCTGCTTCCAATATACAGAGGGACAGACATAGGATAAACATTTGCATTACCATAAGGAGAAGTGGGGACAGAAATATGAGTCACTGGTCCCCAACACTTCTGAAAACCTGCAGGGCATACTGCATTAGATTTCAAAGTCTGAGAGTCATTCTTCAGATGATGATTTCTTCTCCTCAGGGCCTCATGGGGGCCCACCCTTTCCACAGAGTTGCCCAACAGCCATTTTCTTAGTTCCACCCTCATCAAGCATCTGGGTGGCAACCAAGCTCCAGACCTCACCTTCCAAGAACATTGGGGTGATGGCTACACTTTACCCAGTCTCTGGGGTAGAGTCTCAACCCCCTTAGTACACTGAAGTGGTAGTAACATTCTCCCTAATCTCTGGCATACAGGCCCAATCTACTCAGAACAGTGAGGTGGTGGCCTTCTCTAATCTATGGGGAACAGGCCCACCCCTCTCAGAGCACTGGGGTGTCGACCTCACTGTCCCCAATCCTTAGGGAATGTACTCCACCCTCTCTGTAGCCTGGGTTGTCAAAATTCTCCCTGAACAGCGGGCTGGGACAGCCACCTTCTTCAAAGGCCAGGAGAAACTTACCCTCTCCATACACATGGGTGTATGTGTTAATTCTTGGCTCAAGGAGATGTCTTAATTCCGGACCTCAGATTCCATGGTTTTTCTCTTAAAACTGTTTTTTCATCCATGTCTATTTTAGTCCAGACTGACAGTGGCTTTGTTCATACAGATTTTGCAAAAAACTTTATGGTTTAGCATGCAGGAAGCAGGGGTCCAAGCCATCAGACAGTAAGATTTTCCACAAGTCTTTCCTGGATAATTGCATTTTCAATCCTGGCTTACAAGTTCCAAGTTTAGTTATTTCCTCAAATGGGGCACTATCGTCTGGGGGCTTGATTTCTAGAGGCTTGGAATTCCCAGAATCAGTTTCCGGTTTCTTTGTGCCCAACAATCCAGTTCTCAGCTTATCTCTTTTGTCTAGCATTTTGCTATAAGGTGCAAGGAGAAGCCAAGCCGCATTCTCTGTGTTTACTTTGGAAAGCTCTTCAGCTAAATGTCCAGGCTCACCATTTCCAAATTCTGCCTTCCATATAACATCAGGAGTCAATCTTGCTAAGTTCTCTGCAACTTTAAAATACGGATCACCTTTCCTTCACCTTCCAATAATAGTTTCATCATTTACTTCTGAGGTCTTATCAGAAATAACTTTAGGCTCCATATTCCTACCAACAGTCTCTTCAAAGCAATCTAGGCCTTTTCCATCAAGCATCTCACAATTCCTCCAAAAAATACCCCTTACTCATTTAGAAAACCTTTCCAGCATTTTTGGTAATTGCAAAAGCACAGCCCCACTTTCTTGGTACTGAATTCTGCATTAGTTGGCCAAAGGAGTTGTTGCATTTGGGCAGTTTGATGTAATTATGAATTCCAAAAGTATAATTAGATCATGCTTATAAACTGATCTGTTAATCTGGGCATGATTAAGTTATGATTAGGGCGTTGACTGGGCCACGTCAGTAGGGTGTTGAGCCCCACCCCTTTGGTGGGGGGGGAATCGAATATAAAAGGCAAGCCAAAGGACAGAGGAAGCAGTTTTGATGCTGGAGAGAAGGCCCCAGGAGAAGAGAAATGAGCCGTTCGCCTGATAGTCTACAGCTGACCCTGTGGAGGAACCAAAGGAGCTAAGCCCGGAGAGAGAAACGCAGCCCTGGGAAGAGAGGAACCCAAGAAGCCTGAACCCTGGCAAACGTCGGCAGCTGTCTTGCTCCAACACGTGGCAATGGACTTTGGTGAGAGAAGAAACTTACGCTTTATGGCCTGGTAACTGTGGACTTCTACTCCAAATAAATACCCTTTATAAAGACCAACCCATTTATGGTATTTCACATTAGCACCCCTTTGGCTGACTAATACAGGAGTGCTGAGGCAAAGTACCAGAAATCTGTTGGCTTTTATAATGGGTATTTATTTGGGTAAAAGCTTGCAGTTACAAAGTCCTTAAGAGTCCAACTCAAGGTTGCATTCTCACCAAAGATGTTTGCCAATCTCTGCCTGGTGTCTCCTTCCTTCTTCCTCTTAATGCTCCATGGGCCCAGCTTCTTTTGATCTCAGCTGTAGGCTGGCATAGGGTTCATCTCTCTTCCCAGGATTTTAGTGTTTGAACCTTCTCCTTTATGTCACAAGGCAGGACTGAAATGACCAAGTTCTCTCCTCTTCCATGTCTGTGGAGCTCTCTCTCTTCCTGTATCTTCTGTGTCTTCTTGAATGAGTGTCTGTTTATATCAGCCCACCAAGGGGGCGGGGACTCAACCCCGAGTCACACGCTACTGACATGGAAACCCTAATCTTAACTGTCAGTTTAATCAAGACATGTCAGCTGAATCTAATGCATTCAAAGGGTATTACCCCCAGAGGAAGAGACCAGTTTACAAACATAATCTTTTTCTTTTTGGGGATTCGTAAATAATATCATACTGCCACAATGGTGATTTAAGTAATTACCAGCGTGATATTTTCTTAGCTTTGTTATAATTTTTAAAATTCACATATTATGTCATTTATCCATTAAAGGATTTATATTACCTCATTGATGCTTTTGGCACATTTATTTTGGAGAACTGAACCCATTCTGAGAAAATACTTCTTGTAGAAATAATCTCACTACTTGGAGAGTCAGTTGTTCCTAGGCATAAAATGGAACCTATATGTTCTACTGGCACAACTCCCAGAGATTGGATTGCATGTTCAAGCAGCTGGCTTAAAACTGTAAAAGGGCAGCCTGAAAGACTGAATCCGGGAACTCATCTCTGGCTCACCCTTCCAGAACTTGCAGCAGGCAAAAGCAGCTTGCTGTCAACTAAAGCGGTGTGAGAAACAGTTAAGTCAAAGTGGCTTGGGGCAAAAGATTATTAGCTTTAAGACATACCACAGAGCATCCAGGAGGGAGGGAAGGTCTATTTCATAGGGAGTAGAGCAGGCATTCAAATTTCTATAAACTGGGGAGCAAGCACAAGCACAGGGCAAGGCAACAGGATCAGAAAAGTCGGGGAGGTCCCTGTACTTCAATAGGAGGTATGAACTTTGAAGGAGAGCACCAGCCAACATAGTCAACTTGCAAAGATGGGGAAAGTTGAATTTGCTTTCATTTGTTTGTTTTTTGCTAGCTCCAGACACTGAAGGAAATCTGTCATTATCACTAGCTGGATATAGAGAGCTCAGATACCATATCCCAGAGTTAGCACTTTAAAATATTAAAATGTATAGTGTGTTACAAAAGAGTATAAGACAAAGAAACAGGAAATTATGGCCCATCCAAAGGAACAAGAGAGAAATCCAGAAACCGTCAATGAAGACGACCAGACTTTGGACAGACTGGGCAAAAATTTTTAAAAAAGTGATCCTCAGTGTGCTCAAGGAGATAAGATTTTATGGAGAAATAACTAAAGGATATCAGGAAAACAATGAACAATATGATAATCTTAATAAAGAGAGAAGATTTTAAAAGGAGCCACACTACTGGAGTTGAAGATTACAATAACTGAAATGGAAAATTGCTAGAGGGTTTCAACCGTAGATTGGAGCTGTCAGAAGAAAGAATCAGTGATCCAGAAGACAAGATAGTTGAAACGATTCAAGGTGAGAAACAGAAAGAAAAAAGAATTCCAAAAACTAAATAGAGCCTAAGAGACCTGTAGAATACCATTAAGCATACAAATATATGCATTATGGGAGTCCCAGAAGGAGAAGAAAGACAGAAAAGAGCAGAAGGAATATTCAAAGAAATAAGTCAGAAAATTTCACAAATTTAACAAAAGATATGAATATACAAATTCAAGAAGCCCAACACACCCCAAATAGGATAAAGTAGAGAATCAGATCCAGACACATTGTAGTCAAACTGTCAAATGCCAAGGACAAGGAAGGAGTCCTGAAAAGGTGCAAGAGAAAAGCAATGTGTTATGAACAAGGGAATCCTAATAAGGTTAAGTGCTGATTTCTCATCAAAAACCATGGAGGCAAGAAGGCAGACAGATGAAATAATTAAAGAGCTGAAAGTAAATTGCCAAACAAGAATTTTATGTCTAGCAAGACTGTTTTTAAAAAATGAGGGAAGGGAAGTGGGTGTGGCTCAATCGATAGAGCTCCCGTTTACCATATGGGAGGCCACGGGTTCGCTTCCCGGGGCCTCCTTGTGAGGGCAGGTCGGCCGGCACGCGCGGCGCGGTGGGCTGATGCAGCAAGACCTCACAGCAGGAGGCGGGTGTGGCTCAGTCGATAGAGCCCCCGTTTACCATGTGGGAGGCCCCGGGTTCGCTTCCCGGGGCCTCCTTGTGAGAGCAGGCTGGCCCGCGCAGCGCGGCGGGCTGATGCAGCAGGACCTCACAGCAAGGAGGAGATAAGCAGACACGGAAAAAACACAGTGAATGGACACAGCAAGCACAAGCAGCAAGGGGGGATAAATAAATAAATAAATAAATCTTTAAAAAAAAAAAATAAAATGAGGGAGATGTTAAGACATTCCTAGATAAAGAAAAGCTGAGGAAGTTCATCACAACTAGACCTGCCCTGCCAGCAATCCTAGAGGGAGTTCTTCATACTGAAAGGAAAGGATATTAGATAGTGGTTCGAAGTGGCATAAAGAAATAAAGACTTCTGGTAGGAAAGCAGATGTTGCTCAGGTGACTGAGCTCCCACCTACCACATGGGAAGTCTGGGTTTGGTTCCTGGTGCCTCCTCGAGAAGATGTGCAAGATGATAGGCTGGCATGGCGAGCTGACACAACAAGATGATACAAGATGACACAGTAAGATGGCACAACCAAGAGACACAGGAACACAATGAGAGACACAACAAAGCAGGGAGAGGAGGTGGCTCAGGCCATTAGGTGTCTCCATCCCACATGGGAGGCCCTGGGTTCAGTTCCTGGTGCCTCCTAAAAAGAGAAGACCAGCACACAACAAACAGACACAGCAAATGCAAACAACGAAGGGTTGGGGAGAAATAAATCTTGGGAAAAAAAAAAAAAAAAGACTTCTGGTAAAGGTAACCATCTGAGTAATTATAAATGCCAGCACTATTGTATTTTTTGGTAGGTAACTCTACTTTTTACTTCTTACAAGATCTAAAATGCAGATGCATAAAAAGTTATAATCTGTCATTTTGCACTTGCAGTGTTTAAAAATAGGGGAGCGGATGCGGCTCAAGCAGTTGGGTGCCTGCCTCCCACATGGGAGGTCCCGGGTTTGGTTCCTGATGCCTCCTAAAGAAGATGAGCAGACAGCATGCTGAGGAGACACAACGAGGAGACAAAATGAGCAGGGAACAGATGTAGCTCAAGCAGTAGAGCACACACCTCCTGCATGGGAGGTCCTGGATTCAGTTCCCAGTGCCACCTAAAAAAGACGAGCAGAAGCAGCAAGTGAGCACAGCTAGCAGCACAGCGAGCAGACAAGTGAGGGAGCCATCTTGTGGAGGGGAATAAATAAATCTTAAAAAAAATTCATAACAAGTATAACCAAAAAAAAATGGGGGGACAGGGAAGTATAAAAACATTGTATGTGTGTGCTATTGAAGTTAACATGGTAGCCAATCATATGTGATTGTTAGATTTAGGATGTTAAATTTAAACCCCATGGTAACCACAAAGGAAATTTCTGAAAAATATATACAGAAGGAAATGAGAAGGGAACTCTACATGGTACACTACAAAAAAAAATACACAAACATGAAAGAGTATGCATTAATGGAAGTATTTAAGGGATAAAAAAGTTATTACTTATAAAGATCAAGTAGCAAAATGGCACAAGAAAGTCCATCATTACCAGTAGTTACTATAAATGTGAATGGATTAAACTCTCCAGTCAAAAGGTAGAGGTTGGCAGAATGGATTTGAAAAAAGCATGACACAACTATATTCTGTTTACAAGAGACTTACCTTAAATTCAAGGATAGGTGAGCTGATGTGGCTCGTTGGTTGAGTGCCAGCTTCCCACGTACGAGGTCCTGGGTTCAATCCCTGGCCCTGATACCTCAAAAAAAAAAAAAATTCAAAATAGACCTAGGTTGAAAGTGAAAGGATGGAAAAAAATATGCCATGTAAATAGTAACCGAAGGAAAGCTGGTATAGTTATACAGTATTACAGTATACTAATACAGGCGTACCTTGGAGATACTGTGGGTTCTGTTCCAGACCTACTGCAATAAAGCAAATATTGTAATAACTTGAGTCAATGAATTTATACACTATACTGTTGTCTATTAAATGTGCCATAGCATTACATCTAATAAAACAATGTACACACCTTAATTTAAAAATACCTTCTTGCTAAAAAATGCTGTCATCTTAGCCTTCAATAGGTCATAATCATTTTTGTTGGTGGAGGGACTTGCTTACAGATCCGGGTGGTGATTGCTGAAGGTTGCATGGCTGTGGCAATTTAAAAAAATTTTTAAATGAGACAAAAGTGAAGTTTGCCACATTGACTTTTCCTTTCACGATTGATTTCTATGTAGCATGCAATACTGTTAGGTAGCATTTTACCCACAGTAGAACTTCTTTCAAAATTGGAGTCAATCCTCTGAAACCCTGCCACTACTTTACCAACTTAGTTTATAGAATATTCTAAATCCTTTGTTGTCATTTCAACGATGTTTATAGCATTTTCCTGAGGAGTAAATTCCATCTTAAGAAATCACTTTGTTTGCTCATCTGTAAGAAGCAACTCCTCATCCATTCAGTTTTTTATCATGAGATTACTGCTATTGTCACATCTTCAGGCTTTACTTCTTTCTCTTTTTTTATTATTTAAATTTATTTTTGACAAAAATGCAAAGGATATTCAGTGGGGAAATGAGTTTTTTCAAACAATTATCATAACCAAGCAATCCCATTCTTAGGTATTTTCCACAGAGAAATGAACATATATGTCCACACAAAAACCTGTTTACAGATTTTTTTTTTACGCAAATAAGTCTTTATTCTTACTTACATAAAAGAAAACAACTCATCATATGAAAATGATCTGCACTTTTTAAAGTATCTCACTTTTTTTTTTTACTTTATTTTGTACATTTAATAATTGAAAATATAAACAATTAAAAACTAAAAAGGAAACAGATGAGTAAATATATACATTTCTCAATTAAATATACTGGATACATATAAAATTTTTTTTAAATCAATATGTTTCACAATATATTTGGTTCATAGTAACGCATTCATACAGTATTTGTCCTTTTGTGTCTGGCTTGCTTCACTCAACATAATGTCCTCCAGGCTCATCCATGTTGTCATATGCTTTATGACTTCATTTCTTCTTACAGCTGTATAATATTCCATCATATGAATAGACCACAGTTTGTTTATCCATTCATCTGTTGATGGACACCTGGGTTGTTTCCATCTTTTGGCAATGGTGAATAATGTTGCTATGAACATCGGTGTGCAGATGTCTGTTCGTGTCACTGCTCTCTGTTCTTCTGGATATATACCCAGTAGTGGTATTGCAGGGTCACGTGGCAAGTCTATATTCAACTTCTTTGGGAACTGCCAAACAGTCCTCCACAGTGGCTGTACCATTCTACATTCCCACCAACAGTGAAGAAGTGTTCCTATCTCTCCACATCCTCTCCAACACTTGTAGTTCTCTGTCTTTTTAAAGTGGCCATTCTGATAGGTGTGAAGTGATATCTCATTGTAGTTTTGATTTGCATTTCCCTAATCATGAGTGATGTTGAGCATTTCTTCATGTGTTTTTTTGCCATTTGTATTTCTTCTTTGGATAAATGTCTATTCAAGTCTTTTGCCCATTTTTTTAATTGGGTCGTTTGTCTTTTTATTGTTGAGTTGTAACATCTTTTTATGTATCCTGGATATTAAACCCTTATCAGAGATGTGATTTCCAAATATTTTTTCCCATTGAATTGGCTGCCTTTTCACCCTTCTGACAAAGTCCTGTAAGGTGCAAAAGTGTTTAATTTTGAGGAGGTCCCATTTATCTATTTTTTCTTTTATTGCACATGCTTTGGGTATAAGGTCCAAGAAACCACCACCTACTACAAGGTCTTGAAGATGTTTCCCTACATTTTCTTCTAGTAGTTTTATGGTTCTGGCTTTTATATTTAGATCTTTGATCCATTTTGAGTTGATTCTTGTATAGGGTGTGAGATAGGGGTCCTCTTTCATTCTTTTGGTTATAGATATCCAGTTGTCCCAACACCATTTGTTGAAGAGATTTTTTTCTCATTAGCGTGGGCTTGGTAGGTTTGTCAAAAACCAGCTGACTGTATAGGTGAGGGTTTATTTCTGGGTTCTCAATTCTATACCACTGATTGATGTGTCTATCTTTATGCCAGTACCATGCTGTTTTGACCACTGTAGCTTTGTAATATGTTTCAAGGTCAGGCAGTGAAATTCCTCCCACATT
>JAQZBX010058256.1:0-17780 GCA_029593785.1 Cabassous unicinctus
GGGAAGAGTTGAATTAGGTAGGGATTTTTCTCTCAATTGGAGGAGAAATCAAACGTGATCTTTAAAAGTTAACGTGCTACCCAAGCATATGAGCAGAAGACAATATGCCAGGCTTGGCAACCAGCCTCTGTGGGGCAAAAGGTTACTCTCTGTGGGCCAGTTTCACTGGGACAGTGAAATTCCACAGTAAGAACTGAGAACATTACAAGTAAACACTTAGAACAATGCATTCAGCGTGCCAAGAATTGCACAAGGAACAAAGTGGTCAGACTCATGAGAGAAAAGTATGTGATGAAATGAGCTGTATGTTCAAGTGTACCATGGTAAGAAGGAACCAAAACTTGAACAGTGCCTGCCTCTCTAGAAACTCTTCCTTATCCAACATAGATATACTTTAAGCTTTGTCGATAATAACTTCATATCTGCACTTGTTTTAGGAGTTTGGGGTTGAAATGTCAACCACGGCTGAATTCCTCTTTGATACAGTTTATGAAACATGGTAGAAAATGGTGCCTACAATGCCTGCAGGCAGGTGGGTGGGCATGCATACCTCTTTGTTCCCTTAACTTTTCTTGAATGCTGGACTCAGAAAAAAGTCAATGCCATGTGTAAATTATCCATGAACCCTATCTGTGTTCGCCATAAGCCAACAAGCCCCTGACAAAGGATTGAATGGACCTTTTCTTTCCCCTTAGAGAAGCAGCTTCACTGACTGCCTACTTTCTTGCGTACTCTTATTGGTCTCTGGGCCATAGCAGGATCCAGACTGTCCAAATAAAGGCAGCGGGACAGACCTTTCTCCTGCTGTATCTCCGGGAATTGGGCTTTTTTCCTACATGAAAAACACGTGAGCGTTTCTGAGAATCAGGGTCAGAACATAAGCTGGAAAGTACATAACTGGCCTTTCTCACCCACAAAAGAGGGAAAAATCTCCCTTCAGAAGAAGCCTAAAGCACTACCTTCTGAAGTTCTATTTGATTTACAGTGACTTGCAGATAGTATTATCTTTGTCACTTGCCACCACCACCACCCCCCAAAAAAACACCCAAAATAATCAAGAACAACTGCATTTGGGTAGATCAGAGGCATCATTTTAGCTCTGATAAAGGCAGTACTGGCACCTGTATGAGAAAACCGGCTTTCTGATGCTTCCAAGTTTACTAACTGGGCTCCCTGTATCAAATCCACAACCTTCTGTGACTCAAATGTGTCCCTGACTGTGTGTGAATTCCAAGGATGTGGCTTTCAAAGGCTTATCCGTAAGACTCTACTTCCAGGCCAGTACCCAGCATGGAATTAAATAACCATGGGGAAATAAATCTGTGGGACAAAAATAGCATTTGAATCCATCCTAATTAAATGTGTTCCCTTCAAAGTCAACCATATCAGTTATAATCTGAACACAGGATTCAAGTAAATTAGAGTAAATTAAAATCAATTCTCAAAATTGAACTACAAATACCAAGAACTGAAATAAAACTTCTTAAGATATAGGCTGATACCGCTTCACCAGAAACAAAAGCAGGTTACATAGTGTCTAGCCTTCATATTTCAAGACAAATGAAATAAGTGAACGAGAATGTGGTAAAATCCAATACCAGAAAGCAAGCTGGCTGCCTCGCGTCAATGCAATATGCTGCTTAATGAACAGAGGAAAGCCTCTGAGTATTCATGAAAACCCAAGTTAGGCATGACTGCTTTTCCTTACTCTGCTTCGTTTTCATGAATTAAAGTTGCCCTATCACAGAAAGGGAAATAAGAAGATAACTCTTCAGTGGTACTCTATAAATCTTCAAGTCTCTCATGAGGAGACAGTGTAGTCTGTAGTTAAAAACATGATTTTTATTGTGGTGTATACACACGATGGAATATTATACAGCTGTAAGAAGAAAAGTAGTGAAGCATATGACAACATGGATGAACCTGGAGGATGTTATGTTGAGTGAATCAAGCCAGACACAAAAGGGCAAATATGGTGTGATCGCACTATTATGAAATAATTATATTGTGTAAACTCATGGAGTTAATAACTGGAACATAGGTCACCAGAAAATAGAATGAGGGTAGAAAATGGAAAGCTGAGGGTTAATCTGTGCAGAACTGGTAAAAAGGTTGTTTGTAAATCTTTGGAAATGGTGAGAGCACATAATGGTGTTTGGACTAGCAGAGCTATTATATGGGTATGACAGTGGTTGAAAGGGAAAGTCTAAGGTCATGTGTATTACTAGAAGGAAAGCTAAAAAATGTAACATGGGACTGTATAACATAGTGAAATCTCATGTGAAATATGAATATGAGTAATATTGCATATATAAGACTGTTTTTACAAAATAGAAATACAAATAAACTAGGGAGATGGAAACAGAATGGCAGCTATGTACGGCAGGGGAAGCACAGAGAGATTGAGAGGTGATGAGTTTTCTTTTTGTTGGTTCATTTGTCTGTTCTTTGTTTATTAATATTATTATTGGAATAATGAAAATGCTGTAATAATGATTGAAGTGATGAATGCACAGCTATGTGATAATACCAAATACCACTGACTGTACACTTTGGATGGATTTATGCTTTATTAATGTGTATCAAAAAATTTGATTTGTTTAAAATAAAAAATAATGTAAATTAAAAAATAACAGGAAAAATTGCTATTTTTTTCAGAGATTCCATTAACCCAATCCATTGAATGTGACATATATGACAGTTCATAATTCAGAAGTTTTTGTATATAAAAAGACTCAGATACTCTTAGCTTTCAGCAGGTCCTGAATCAAATTAATAGGGTGAAAATGATGGTAATCTTTGAATTACGTGTGACAGTTAATCCTCCCTCAATTCTTTAAAAAAATTTTTTTTGAACTATCTTAAAGAAAAACATCTCCAAAAGATGTCTTTAAACCTTCTCCAACACTTTTAAACTTCTTTTTAATTAAGAGCTGATCTCTGCTAGAGCCTTCTATTGACATGTCCTTCTCCTTGCAGCCCCAATACCTAGCACTGGAGGCAGCACATTAATGTCACAAGAGTTCAATAAATGTTTCTTGAATGAGGATGGATATGAATAATTAAGTTATATTTTTCTCTTGAGTCAATAAACATTTTTTTATAGCCCCCCCCCCCAAAAAAAAAACATGGTTTGAATTCTGGCTTCATTACCAGTTAATAAAATAACTGTTAAGCCTTTTTAAGGCTCAATTACTCATCTAAACAATGGGAATAACAGTACCTACTTCATAGGGTTGTTAGGAGGATTGCAGGAGAAATGCTGATAAAGTGGTGGGTCTGTAGCAAGTGCTTAGTTTAGCTCTTGTTATTGTTAATATTATTGTGATTTATTACAAAAGTCCCTACCTGGTAGGCTCTTTTCGGGGCAAGCAGAAGGGAGGTGGCTAGATAAACCATAGAGAGGGAAACAAATGGGGAGCTTGCTGCCCAGATCTGATACCACCACCAGGAAGGACCCTCACCATCAGAGAAGGTGCCAGGCCCCATCCACAGGGCAGAGTGCCGGCACAGGAAAACTCCCACAATAGAGACGCCAGGAAAACATCAGAGCCTGGTAAAGAAGCTCAAAACATAGGCCATCTAAAGCATTCCAAGGCAGCCCTATAACTTAAGGAGGTTCCTGATTCCCTGTAAGCAGATGACTCCCATTGCTGGTACCCAGGCCTGGTTCCCAGTTCTGTATCCCATTCTCTACTTTGTGATGTATTGGATCCATGTTTTAGGGCTCTGCACTGAGAACTGACTGTAAGAAATTTCTGCATGGGGCCTGTTACACCTCCTCTGCTTACCCACTTCTTTCTGGCATTATCTACCAGTCCCACTCCATTTTTCACTATTCTCACTCCTCTCTTTCTATTTTGACTCCCAAGGTATTTAAGAATATTCACTGTTTTCAAGACTCTCTTACATTTTGATAATGATGTCGATGCTGTCATGGGCTCACAAAAGAAACAGCATTTATCAAGGCTAATAAATAGCAAATTTCAATCAGGAAATTCATGCTCCCAATGTGAAAAAGATTATATTTTTTCCTCAAAAGAAAGCAACAATTGCATCTCAAGGGGAAAAAGGGTTCACGTGGCCACAAAATTATAATGTGATTTAAAGAGTAGGAGGACACTAGCAACAAGAAAAAAGTAGGAAAATTTACGACTAAAAATTACCACTCACTGCCCCATTTCCCAGCTTATCTAACTTTCTGACTAAAGTTTCATTTGATATCCCTTGAGCTCTGGGATCTAACAACACCTGGCAGATTTTGAACCCATTTAAAATGATGATCAAAATATTGTGGGTCATGAAATGGAATCAAACGATATTTGGGTGATTACAAATGACATACATCACTAAGCAGGACACTGCTCGTCCACAGTTTGCCTCTTAGCTCCTCGACTTGTGAACCACATCCCATCCAACTGAGATCCTTGTTTACTTTAGCAATTTAGAGCAACTGGTTATCCATAACCTTAAGTTCAGCTGTGGGTTCTTAAAACTGAATGGATCCATGATTTACCCATTCACTTCAAACGTTAAAACAGAGAAAAGAGAACAACAATGTGTTTAATAACTTGCAGGGCCTGATACATAACCGGCCCTCAACAGACCCTGGAAGAACGAATTCATGCATAGTCTGTTCCTAGCCTCTCAGGCCTATTTTACAAATACCAAATGGGGCAAGTTTCAGTTTGCAGATAGAATAAATGAAGAGCATAGTGATGAACACTAACGGACACTTCGAACCTTGGTGAGTTTAATTAGAAAAGATTTAAATTGATAATCATGAGAAATGGAAGGACGGATCAAACAAGGAGAAGAGGTAGGGGATGGATTATGAAAGAGTGGTTCCAAAACTCACCTGTAGATGATTCCTTTCTCGTGTAGGAACATGAGTGCCGAAATGATTTCTGCAGCATAGAAACAAGCTCGTCCTTCATCAAAACGACGAGATTTCTGAATGTGAAACATCAAGTCGCCGCCATTCACAAACTCCATTACAAAAAACAGACGATCCTGGGTACAAACACAAGGCAGGTTCCAGTATGGTATAGCAATAAGCCGAGAGGTCAATCAAAATCAGATTCCTTAGGGTGTGGTGTGGGGAGAAGAGAATGTCAAATGGAGGTGCTCAATGAAACTACCTAACAGTGAATCAAAATGCACCATGATGGATTCTGATGGGATCAGATCCCTTGGGGGAGGCTTTAGGTAATTCCATACAGCCTTGAGTTTCTCCATTAGGTTCTAGTTACAGCTCCACACTTTAAAGTTCATGTAATATTGAACTTAACTTCTCTGAAGGTTCATCATCAGTGAAGTGGAAACGACAATGCTATTCTTACCCAAACCATGGGGCCACAGGATAAAACAAAACAAAACAGAACAGATGAGGTGATGTACATGGAAATGTTTTTATAAACTGTAAGAGAACAACACAAATTGAATGGTAAATGCCTTTCATCTGGAACATGCAGAGTTAATTACAGATGTAAAGGACAACTAATAGGGGCTTTAACCGAACTCCCAAATGGCAGAGAGCAATCACAGAAAGAGGAAAACCCTATAGACAAAGCAGCCAAAAGAAAGGCTAATGATAACCCCAGAGCAACCTCAACATTAGAAATTCCATTCAGTCCATCAAAAGATTACCGAGGGGAGTGGTGTAACTCAGTTGGTTGAGTGCCTGCTTCCCATGTACAAAGTCCTGGGTTCCATCCCCGGTGTCTCCTTAAAAAAAAAAGTTACTGAGCACACTGGTCAGAAGTGGGAATGCAGAGCCCAGTGAGATGCAGTCTCCACTGGCAAAGGGGACCCTTAAAAAAGTTCCCTGCACAGTGTGATAAGTACTAGGCAAGTGGTATGAATAAAGCGCTGTGGAAATTAAGACTGCTTAATAGAAGAAATGCACGTCTCAAATAAAGTGATGTCTTTAAGATTTACAGTGCAAAAAGCTTTGTTTCAGGAACCTCTAAGATCAGTGGATTTCATCACTCTCTCCCCTGCCATTTATCAAGTCCCTGGTTAGCCATGTGCTAAGTTAGGTGCTGGGTAGCCAACAGAGAGCAAAACAGCCTCCACCCATAAGGAGTCTGGGGTAGGAGACACACGTTCCTTTTAAAAAAAGAAGCCACATAAACAAGGAAATTTACAAATTCTAGTAAATCCTGTGAAGGAAAAGTAGAGGAAGCAATGACACTTGGTTTTCTGGGGGTGTGGGGGAGGGGCAGGGAAAGCTGTTCTGAACAAATGACATAGGAAGTGAGGCCTGGAGCTGTGTGCTGTCCACGTGGGGCCACTGATTATCCTTTGTGGGTGGGGATTGGGGGTGGAAGGTGGAGGCGGAGGAGGCTATTTTGCAAGGAAACTGGCATTTTACCAAAGGATATGCACACGTGGAAACCATCTTTATCTGTGGTTTTAAACGCCACTGACTTGGCTTGGAGTGTTATCACCCATTTACAGCTGAGCAATGGACAGAGACGGCGCGAGCTTGTGCTGACCTCCTGACTGCATCAGTAGTTTCATCAGGCAGATCCCTATCAGAGGACAGTAAAACGTTATGACCTCTTAGTCCCTGTTTAAAGTAATACCTTCATTAGAAAAAGTAAAAAATCTCCTATATCTATTAAACGTGTCTCTCTCTCTCTGCTAATGAGAAGAACTTCAGAGCAAAGAGCCAACAGCAAGAATCACACAGAAAGCACAACTCTTGGGATTGCGTTGGCCAACACAGATCAACGAAAAAGCCATATAAATGTAGCAAGTTCTCTAACTAAGCTAGGGGCTTCCAGTTGAGTCTGCCTGACAAGCGGAGAGGCAGAATGGGATGGGATGAGCTTTGGGGAGTGCTGGCTGGTCCGCATTTTCTAGAGGGGAAGGACACGGGTGGAGCCACTAGGTTAGCAACGGGGAAAGGGACGGGGGCTGCGTCTGCACAGGAAACACAGGTTTCCATCCCTATGCCACATTCATTTGGAAGGGCGGCTGCAAGGGGCCCGACAAAGATTGAGAGGGTAAAACCACCCTGAACCACCCCTGGCAAGCATGTCAGCCCTCACAAACTGCTAAAAAAAACTGGTCCGTTCACCTTCTTCATGGACGTGCCTGGCAGTAACATGAATTCCAATTGCTCGAAATACCTGACTAGTGGAACTGGGTCAGCAGGTAAGTGGCTGTTCTTCAGGCAGCTGTAAGTCAGTGTACTTGGCAAGAGTTTCTAAGGCAATAGGCATCATAAAGATAAGAAGACTCCGAGGGAAATTTCATCCGTTTGTAGTTCAAAAAAATCGTTCTCAGATCTGAAGTCTAAAAACGCCAGATCCTGGACTAAATTCTAGAACTGGGGGGAGGAAATACTGCCCTCTAGTCCTGCTTGTTGTCTTCCACCCACAGCCCTCAAGGATGCCCTCAGGTAATGCAGAGCCGGGGGCGCTGTACCTCCGCTGCCCAGCAAGGGGGTCACAAGCTTCAGCAGTGTGAAAATATGGGGCCTGCCACATGGGTTTCTTTTCATTCAGAGTCTCGTTTCTAACCTCCTGCCTCTGCCTAGAACTCATGGCCCTAGGGTATGTACAAGTTTTGAAGTAACTAGGAAGGAAAACAAAAGCCAGCCCAGCCAGATACACAGAGGTTTTCGTGGAGAGTAATGGTCCTTATGGGACTGTATAACACAGGGAATCCTGTTGTGGAAGGATTGTGGTTAACAGAATAAATATGAGAAGGTGCTCTCAAGAACTATGACAAATATATAATACTAATACCGGGTGTTAATAATCAGGTGGGTTGGGGGGAAAATAGACCAAATGTAAGATATAGGCTATAATTAGCAGTCATATTTTGGCGATGCTCTTTCATAGTTTATAACAAATGTTTCACAACAACACAAGGTATTGGTGGTGGGGTGAAGTATGGGAGCCTTGTATGATGATATGCATGTTTGTTTTATAAGTTCATTAACTTTTATTATATACTTATTGTGTATGTTCACATATGAATGATATACTTCAATAAAATTTTATATAAAAAAAGAGTAATCGTCCATCCTACCAGAGACCTCAAAAAAACGTCGCAATGGAAGAAAATAAAAACATGTATATCAACTAGCAAAATGTTTTTGCTGTGAGGAAACCTTTTGTTTACATGCACTTCTGTTCACCCTATTTTAAAATTCCTGCTGCCCAGGGAGGAAAGATTTAGCAGCAGTTTCTCCAAGATTTCTTCTGCAGAGGAGAAGATAAGAGATAAAAATCTCCAGGGCTCAGCAAAGAAGAACCACTCATCATTAGCTGGGGATGGGGGTGGGGAGTGAGTGTGGAGCCATCATCAACAATAAAACTTTATTAAAATAAGAAAACAAAAACAAAACAAAACAAAAAACTTAATAAAAAGCATGTCCTCAGGTGACGCTTCCAGCAAGTATCCAGTAAACAGTATAGATGTGCTGCTGCTGCTGGTAGCTATAAAAATATTTTCAGTTAAAAAAGACCATAGACAGGCATATGCAGAATTTCAGTGCCAGCCAAAGATGCAGATAAGCACAGAAGGGACAAAATACACCTCTATTGTGACAGAAATTAACTTTAGGGTTATGGGATTTGGGATGACATTAACTTCTTCATACTTTTCCATATGTCTCAAGGTTTTTACAATATTATTACTTTTGTAATTAGAAACAAATTAAAGTCACACGTACTTCCTCCATATTTTTCTAATTTTCATCTGAAAGACGGAAGATGGGCCATTGGAAAGATGCAGTTTTGAGACCGTCTTAAAAAGCAGTTATTTAGGCGATGGGAATGGGAACGCGGCTACCAAAGGAGGGCCTTTCATATCCCTGACTGTCCATTATTAGGGGCCACTAAGAACCACCCTTCTCCCCTAATGGACTTTCTGATCCTAGAATAACCAGGCTTGTTGAAATTATATAAAAAATGAGAATTAATAGGCTCTGGTTTAGGTTCCAGGGGCTCCCCTGGGAGTAAAAGGCCTGAATTCTAATATACAGATTTTATAGCCTCTACTGTGATTTTCAGAGGCCTTTTATGCCTTCCTGAAGGTTCTTGATAAGAACAAATGTTTACTGGATCACAAATGGCATCCCAAAATGAATGAGACCCCGTGCCTGCTCTCGGGAAGCTCACAGACATGGAGCTAGAGCAGTGTGGTCAGTGCAGAGGAGGGGGTACAGGGATGTCACGGGAACATAGAGAAGAGACTCCTGAGCTGCCTAGAGGCTGGGTGGGATTTGGGGAAGGCTTCTAAGAGGAACCGATTCCCCAGCCTTGAAGGGTGAGGACGCACAAGTCAGACTAGAGTGTGGAGGCAGCAAGATCAATGTATGGCTGAAGTGTAAGGTACGAGGCAGGAAGCAGTGACTGGAAAGGAAGACAGGTTGGCAAATGCTGAGGTTGCTGAGTGTGAGGCATCACCGTTATACATATTTCTATTTTAATAATCATGTTTGACAAGGGGTCAGCCTGATTATCCTCAGGTCACCCCCAACTGAGAAGTGCAGGGTCTCGGTTCCTAATAATAAACAGGATCCTTCACCTGTTGGTCTCTACTAGGATTTCAGGCCCAGTGCCTAGGTTGGAACAAATTCCAGGAAATGTTCGAACATGCCAAATATATAAAAGAGCAACAGTTATAAATACAATTAAAATTAAGTTCTCTTGGGAAGCAGATGTGGCTCAAGCGATTTAGCTCCCGCCTATCGCTGGAGGTCCATGGTTCGGTTCCTGGTGCCTCCTAAAGAAGACAGCGAGCTGGCATGATGGGCAGGCATGGCAAGCTAACACAACAAGAGACAAGAAGAGAAATATAATGAGAGACACAACAAAGCAGGGAGCAGAGGTTCCCAGTGCCTCCTAAAGAAGACGAGCAAAGATAGTGAGCTGATGTGACAAGCAGGCACAGCAAGCTGACGCAACAAGATGATGCAACAAGAGACACAAGAAGAAAAAACATAATGAGAGAACAAAGCAGGGAATGGAGGTGGCTCAAGTGATTAGGCACCTCCCTCCTACATGAGAAGTCCTGGGTTCAGTTCCTGGTGCCTCCTAAAGAAACAAGAAGACAACAGACACAGCAAGTGCAAACAACGAGGGGGTGGGGAGAAATAAATAAATCTTAAAAAAAAAAAATTAAGTTCTCTTGATTAATTTTACACCTTTGGAATCAATTTCATCAACCAGAAGGAAAACTTTTCACATTTAGTCAAAATGCTTTGGGAATGCGCATTGCATGCAACATAGAGGCCTGTATTTGAAATTCTGGAAGAAGGCAGTAGATAAACCTTCATTACAACTCTACTGTCCATCTGCGCACGTAAAAACAACAAATCACTGATAACCTGACAAACACTAAATCATGCTTCACAAACTCCACTGTGAAGCAACTAGATGAAGCCTTTGTTGGCATTCCCACCTGCAGAGAGATATTGCACAATGGGTTAAGATTGCAGCGAGCCACTTCTGAGGCAGGGAGAAGTTCCCAAATCCCACTCTGGATAGTGATAACAAAGATGACTGTTTCTGTATTTAAGCCTAGGTATATAACCATTTCAGTTTTTCTAAAAGTCCTATCTCCTAGAAACTGAGCCTGGACATCGGCAAAGCTTTACCTGAGACCTTGGACTCCTCTGGGATAATTTTTGCTCTGACCTGTATGGTAGGAAACCTAAGGCCCAGGTGGCCAGTTTAACCTCAGTTCCGAGTCCAAGTGGCCAAGCCCTTTGTCTATCCCTTGCTCCTCTTTTTTGTCCCTGAGTCAACCAACCGCAAATGCAAGACATTAACACCTGGGAGAATAAAAGCAACCCTGAAATCCCTTTGTCCCACACCTGGTGTGAGTTACAGGCCAGGGAGACCAAGGAGCTTATTCCTGGTAATAAAATTCCTGTGGTTAACCCACTGCTGTCTGGGCTAACTCTCTCTGGCTATCATCTCAGGGCTGTCACTTGCCCAGATCAAAGGTGATAAAAAAATACCCTCTGAACTGACAGTGGCTGTCAATATAAGCAGTATGCAGTCCCTAGAGCCCCTCATTTAGGATTGTTCTTTAGGAGTTAAAGCTGAAGGGGTGTAGCAACTTCTCCAATTCCATGAAGGAAAGTTGGAGACAAAACACATGAGTAGATGAAAGTGATATGCCAAGAGTCACTTCAGGCTTCGGGCAAGGATCATGCTGTTTGGGCTTTAAACATTCCCTGGCAGGCTCTGGTGCAAGGGCATTCATTTCTCAAAGTCATTACTAACCACAACTGTACTGGTGACAGACTGAAAATTGGCCATCTCCCTCTGCTTTCGGAAAGGTTAGCCACTGTCACTCTTCTGAGTAAGTGATTTGCACAGCATGGAAGGAACTTAAATGTGGGAGGGCAATATTTTAGTTGATAAGGTGCAAGGTCAGCAGCGGTGCGGCTGGGGTCAAGAATTTAGCAATATGTGCTTCTGAGCTCAGTGGAGAGGGCACAGACAGACCCAGCTTACAGCCTCCTGGCTGCGTGATGTGACTTTGGGCAAGTTTCTCAACCTCTCCACATTCATTCAACAAGTTCATTTTTTAAAAGTCAACTTTATCAAGGTATAAATGTGTGTACATCAAGATGTGGAGCTTTTCCATCACCCCAGATGGAAGTCCCCTTCTACTCCTTCTCAACTGTTCCTATCCCTGGCAAATGCTAATTTGATTTCTATTACCGTAGATTAAGTTTTGCGGGTTCTAGAACTTCATTTAAATGTACACTTTTCTATAATGTGTACACTTTGTGTGTGTGGCCTCTTTAGCTGAGCAAAATGTTATCAAAGTGCTATGCATATCAGGAGTTCATATCTTATATTGTATGAATATACCCCATTTTGTTTTCCCTTTCACATATTAATGGACATCTGAGTTTTCCAGTTTGGAGCTGTACAATATGAACTGGTATGCACATTTTCATATAAGCATTTTTTTATAGACAAATGATTTCATTTCTCTTGGGTAAATATCGAGGAGTGGAATTACTGGGTCACATAGTAAATTTATGTTAATTCCATAAGAAATGGTCAAACTGTTTTCCAACATGGCTGTATCACTTTACACTTTTCCTAACAATGCATGAGAATTTCAGTTGCTCCACACACTCACCAAAACTTGGTATTTTGGGGCTTTTAAAATTTAGTCACTCTAGTGGGTGGTAGTGGTGTGAAATGGTATCTTGTTATGATTTTAACTTGCACTTCCCTGATGACTAATAATGTCAAGCATTACAAGTTTCTTTCCGCTTGTTCCATGTACTTTTTCGCCATTTGTATTCTGTATGTGGGGAGGTACCTGTTCAATTATTTTTCCCATTTATTTATTCAGTTGTCTACTTCTTATTGATTTTTAAGAGTTTTTTATATTTTTTGGATACAAGTTTTTTGTCAGATATATGTATTATATTTTTCTCCCCATCTTTCTGTGGCTTGCCTTTCCATTTTTCTTAACAGTACCTTTTGAAGAATAGAAGGATTTTTTATGAAGTCCCATTTTTAATTTTTTCTTTTATAGTTAGCACTTTTATGTATCCTAAAAAAAAAAAATTCTGCCTACCTCCAAAGGTCACAGAAGATTTCTCCAATGGTTTAAGGCTTTATTGTTTCAACTTATACATTGAGGTTTATAACCCATTTTGAATTAATATTGTATATGGTATTATGTAAAAGGCTGAGATTCATTTTTTTCCATATGTATAGCCAGTTGTTCCAGGATCTGTATTGGAAAGTTCGTATTTTCCCAATTGAATTACTTTGGCATCTTTGTCAAAAATCACCTGAACACATAGGTGGAACATAGGGCATTTTTAGGGCATTGGAATTGTTCCGCATGATATTGCAATGACGTGTACAGGCCATTACACATTTTGTCAAAACCTATAAAATTGTATGGTGCAAAGTGTAAGCCATAATGTAAACTATAAGGCTATGGCTTCAATATCGGTTCATCAAGGGAACAAATGTACCACACTAATGTAGGATGTTATTAACAGAGGAAAATGTGAGAGAGGAAGGGGGTGGGGTATCTGGGAATCCCCTATATTTTTGATGTAACTTTTCTGTAATCTAAAACTTTAAAAATAAAGTTAAAAAAATTAAAAAATCAAGTTACCATATATATGTGGGTCTATTTCTGGACTCTATCCTGTTCCATTGGTCTATATGTTTATTGTTGTGTAATATGTACAATATTTTGATTAATAGCTTTACAGTAAGACTTAAAACTAAATAATGTAAATCAAGTTTGTTCTTTTTCAAAATTTTCAATAAATTTTGATTATTCTAGATCCCTTAGATTTCCATATGAACTTTAGAGGCATCTTGCCAATTTCTACCAGTTTATGTATCTATTGAGATAATCACATGGATTGTCTCCTGTATTCTTTTAATGTAGGGAATGACATTGATCATCAAATGTTGAACAACTCTGCATGCCTGGGATAAACCATACTTGGTTCTGATGTATTATCCTTTTTATATAGTGCTGGATTCAATTTTTTTTCATATTACCCAAGTTAATTCATTTTCTCTGATCCATAGCTTATCACTGTATGAATATATTGCAATTATTTATCCATTCAATGGTTATTTAGTTTCTTTCCACTTGTTCTACTGTTACAATCAATGCTACTATAAATGGTCTCCCCATCTGGGGTTACACATGTGAATTTCTCAAATATAAGGCGTGTAGCTGGGACTAGAACTGTGGAGTGTAGGATATGCATATGTTCAACTTTACCAGCTAATGCCAAACTGTTTCCCAAAGTGGAAATCTGGAATCTATGCCTCCCTGACAGAGGAGGAGTGTGGCCAAAGTGCCACAGTCTCAGCAACACCATTGTCTTGCTTTTTTATTTTTTAATTTTACAAACATTCCCCCTTTCCCCTCTGCTAGTAACCTCTAACTTGCTTTCTATCTCTATGAATCTTCTATTTCTTGTCATCTCTTATAAGTGATATCATATACTATTTGTCCTATGTACCTTGCTGATTTCACTGAGCATTATGTTTTCAAGTTGCAGCATGTCTCATAATTTCACTTTTTCTTATAGCTGAATAACATCCCATTGTGTGTATGTACCACATTTTGTTTATCCATTCATCTGTTGATGGAGACCTGGGTTGTTTCCACCTTTTGGTTATAGGGAATAAAGTGCTATGAACACTGGTGTACAGGTATCTGTTTGAGACCCTGTTTTCACTATCTTTGGGCATATATTTATAAGTGGAACTGCTGGGTCATATGGTAATTATATTTTTAGCTTTGTGAGGAAACACCATATTGCCTCTCACAGTGGCTGACCATTTTACATTTCCACCAACAATGTACTAGAGTTCCGATTTCTCTACATCCTCTCTTATTTTTTGTTTTTAAATAATAGCCATCCTTATGGGTGTGAAGTGGTACTCATGGGTTTGATTTGTAAATATATTTTGGAGGATTCTTGCATCTATCATGTGAGGGATATTGGTCTGTAACTTCCTTTTCTCATAATGTGTCACTCAGGTTTTGCTATCGGTTATGTTGACTTCACAAAACAAGATGGAAAATATTCCTGCCTCCTCTATTTTCTGAAAGAGTTTATATAAGACTGGTAATATTTCTTTCATAAATATTTGATAGAATTTACCAGAGAAACCATCTGAGCTGGGAGTTTTCTCTATGAGAAGGTTTTTGTTTTTTTTTTAAAGATTTATTTTATTATTTATTATTTACACCACCACCACCCCCGGGTTGTCTGCTCTCTGTGTCCATTCGCTGTGTGCTCTTCTGTGTCTGCTTGTCTTCTCTTTAGGCGGCACTGGGAACTGATCCTGGGACCTTCCGGAGGGCGAGAGAGGTGTTCAATCTCTTGCGCCACCTCAACTCCCTGCTCTGCTATGTCTCTCATTGTCTCTCCTCTGTGTCTCTTTTTGTTGCATCATCTTGTTGAGCCAGCACTCCATGTGGGTCAGCATGCCTGCGTGGGCCAGCTTTCCACTTGGGCCAGCTCGCCTTCACCAGGAGGCCCCGGGAATTGAACCCTGGACCTCCTATGTGGTAGACGGGATCCCAATTGCTTGAGCCACATCCGCTTCCCTCTATGAGAAGCTTTTATTTAAGAATTTAATTTATTTAATAGATACACGGTTCAGATACCCTATTTCATCTTCAGTCAGATTTGTTTTTCAAAGTCATTTTCCGATTTCATAATGTATTAGTATTAAGAGATTTGTAATACTCCTTTATTGTACTTTTAATGTTCACAGGATTTCCCACTTTCATACCTGAAATTGTAGTTTTTTCCCTTGATTACTCTTGCTAAGGGTTTATCAGTTTTTGTTTTTGTTTTAATCTTTACAAAGAACCCACTTACAGTTTTGTTAGTTTTCTGTACTGTTTGTTTTCAATTTTAATGACTTCTGCTATGATCATTATTATATCTTTCCTTCTATTTGGTTTGGGTTTTATTTTGCTCTTCTTTTTCTAGCTTCTAAGGTGATAATTAGGTTAATGACTTTAAACCTTTCTTACTCTCTGACATAGGCATTAAAAGAAATAAATTTCTTTCTAAGCACTACTCTAGCTGTGTCTCATAAATGTTGGATATTTGTGTTTTTATTACCATTTAATGCGAAATGTCTTCTCATTTCCCTGGTGACTTTATTTTTGAGACAAATATTTAGGCATATCCTAGATAGCTCATTGTTATTGATTTCTTTTTTTTTTTTTAAAGATTTATTTATTTTATTTTTTATTTATCCCCGCCCTTTCTGCTTGTGCTGCTGTGTCCATTCGCTGGGTGTCTTCTCTGTGTCTGCTTATCTCCCCCTTGCTGTGAGGTCTTGCCGCATCAGCCCACGGCGCCGCGCGAGCCGGCCTGCCCTCACAAGGAGGCGCCGGGAAGCGAACCACACCGCTTCTTGAACGTGGGCCTCCCATATGGTAAACGGGGGCTCTATCCACTGAGCCACACCCGCTTCCCAATTGTTATTGATTTCTAATTCAATGCTAAGGTGGGCAGAGAAAATACTTTGAAAAATTCAATCTTATGAAATTTATCGAGGCTCATTTTTGGGTTAAAGATTTTTAGCATTCCATTTTATGTCCTCTCTTGGTTTATTTAGCTATATCTATTTTTTATTTCATATAGTAGTTGTTCTAACAACATGAAAACTTAATCAACAAAATCTGTTTGTTGGCTCTAAAGCCAATATTGTACAACTTCACACTTTACACCTGATTCTTTATACTGCCTACCCCACATTTCTCATGTCACAAATGCAATAACCTTAAACCTGTATAGCTTTAAACCTGTAATAACCATCCCTCTTCTTAGTGCTATTGTCATCAAATTTTGTACAAATGTTATAAACCTCACTTTATGTTAGTTCTTCTTTTAAACAATCAGTTGTCAGAGAAATTATGAGAAGGAAAACGAACATAGTATTTCCTATTTACCCACTTATTTACGATTGATGGGAATTTTCCTTTCCTTCATATAGTTCTGAGTCCAGGTATCATTCTCCTTTAGCCTCAAAGACATCTTTCAGCATTTCCTGTGGGGTGGGTATGCTGGCTACAAATTCTCAGCTTCCATTGATCTGAAAAGGCCTTTATTTCACACTCATTTTTGAAGGACATTTTTGCTGGATATAGAATTATAATGAGACAGTTTTTTGGGTATTTTTTTCCTTTCAGCACTTTAAAGATATCATTCCATTGTTTTTTCTCTAGTTTTAATAAGAAGTCAACATTCATTCTTATCATTGCACCTCTCTATATAGTATATATTATTTTTCTATAACTGCTTTCAAGATTTTTTCTTTATCTTTGGTTTTTGGTACTTTGACCATGATGTGCCTAGGTGTTGTTGTTTTATTTGTATTTATCCTGTTTGGGGTTCATTGAGTTTACTGGTATGGAAACCATTGTTTTCTCATTAAATTTGGGAAAATAACCACTATTTAAAGACTTTTTTCTACCTTATTCTCCCTCTTTTCTCCTCCTGAGACTCTTACTATACATATGTTAGATAGTTGGGCATTATTTCATAAATCTTTGAGGTTCTGTTCATTTTTCTTCATTCTTTTCTCTCTGATCTTCAGATTCCAAAATTTCAATTGATCTGTCTTCAAGGTTATTGCCTCTTCTTCCCTAAAAATCCAATCTGCTTTTAATTTTATCCACTGAGATCTTCATTTTGGTTAATATACACTTTTATTCCATACTTTCCTTTTTTTTACAATTTCCATTTTCTCTGCTGATATTCCTCATCTGTTAATTCAGAGCTATTTTTCTTTAATTTTAAAATATATTTTCCCCTGGTTGATTGAACATATTTACTTTCAAGTCTACTTTCAATTCTGTTTACTAAATGGAAAATCTGGCCCATCTTTGACTGTGGTACACCTTTTTCTGTTTCTTTGCAGGCCCTGGATTATGATATCTCCCTCCAGAGAGTCTTGATTTCTGTTCTAGTATGCGATTGAATTACTGGCTGATGACCTTGTGAAGCTGGGTAGGCTTGGTTTTATACTTTGTTAGGGGGTGTATTAGTCAGCCAAAAGGGGTGCTGATGCAAAATACCAGAAATTGGTTGGTCTTTATAAAGGGTATTTATTTGGAGTAGAAGTCCACAGTTACCAGGCTATAAAGCATAAGTTTCTTCCCTCACCAAAGTCTGTTGCTACGTGTTGGAGCAAGGCAGCTGCCGACATTTGCCAGGGTTCAGGCTTCTTGGGTTCCTCTCTTCCCGGGGCTTCATTTCTCTCCGGGCT